>CM051276.1:33881645-34013479 GCA_027921565.1 Artemia sinica
GATGCGCCTATTGACAACCTGCATGCACATAGTGTTTTTGATTTAGTTCAATAATTCCCAGCGATATTCTTAGAAAGCTTCATCAGAATGTTCTTGGCCTTTTGGACACCAAGGGTTAAACACGCCCCCCTTTCCCGATAACGAATAATACATGTAAACAATGGAAAAACTGTATAGCTTACAGCCCTTACCCCAAGGGGCATAAGGGGGGATGACATCCCCAGAGATATAGCTATTCCATCTTTCAACTATTATAAACAAAATGGCTATCTGAAAATTTTGATTAGATACCTTCGAGGAAAAAGTATACGTAGGAGGGAGGGTAATTGTCTTCCAATCACTGTTGACTCTTAAAAATTGTATTAAAATATTCGATTTCCAACCGGATGAGCTCCTTCCGACGTTTTTTACAACTCCTTCCATAGGAAGGGCTTTGTTGAAAAAAATTTTATTGAGAATATCCTCAGTCTTAGTAGTAGTCTCCTTAAAAAATAGTAGTTTTAATAGCAAAAGTAGTAATGGTTGAGTTTCAGTAGTTGTAGTAGCACTAGCGTGCACTAATTGTTTTTTTGTGAATTTACCATCCCCATCATCACTGCCTGAGTCTTCCAACTTAACAAGTCATACCTGAGATATACCCTTTTGTCAAAACGGAAGTATATAGGGTGTTTTGATTTAGTTCAACGCTCCCCTCAGCATTCCCGAGAGCTTCACCTGAATGGCCTGTCTCTTCCATTTAGAAAATATTGCGTTTGTGTTGGCAAATTATTTTGAATTGGTTGACGGTCTCGCCATAAGTAAAGAGCAAAGTGGGAACAATATATTTTTTTCACCAAGGCACTTTGTATGGAAGGATTTGCCGTAGAAACTTTAGGAAGAGACTCAATCGACTGGAAGTTAAAAGTTTCTTGTGTCCTTTTTTAGAGTCTAAAGTAAATGGAGGGAAACCAGTCCCCCTCCCACCCACCTTCTTCCTTAAAAACATTTGATCAAAATTTGGAAATAGTCATCTCGTTTAGCATAGTTGAAAGGTTCAAAAACTATATATCTGGGAATGGCAACCCCTCTCGCCCCACAGTCTGTGGGGCAAGGGCTGTAAGTCATTTAATTTGTCCAGTGTTAGAAATGGTATTTGGTATCGGGAAAGGGGGGAATGGTTGACCTTTTGTGTCCAAAAATTCCAAGCCATGGGACGACTATATAGAGGTTTTTGACAAGGCGGCTCTAATATGGTTCGTGGTAAAGTTGTATTAAAACTTTATATTCCATATCCGGGTTGCAGCTGTAGCTAGCAAACTAGTAAGAGACGATCACGTCCAATGTTGAGAAATATAAAAACCCATATAGCCTAAAAAAAATCAGATCAAAACAAAAAGTACACCATTAGAACGGCCTTGTCCGAAACCCCTGTATAGGAAACTTTTTGTCCATTGGCTTGAACAGCAAGGTAGATATATTGGCTTGAAAAGCAAGAAAGTTGGCGGCTACTACAACATTCTGCCTAAACGGCATATTTTTTTTCTTTCTTCTTTCTTTTCCATAGCTAGCTTGGCATTGGAACATCGTAGAGAGTTGTTCAATTGCTCATTTTAAAGGAAATTAATTGGGTTAAAAATCTTTTCTAACTAAAATAACTTATTTCTAAAAGAAATTAAATTTTTCCACTAAAAACTGCATTTTTGATGTCTTTTCATACTGCAGTCTTTTCAAAGATATTTGATTTTTGTACATAAATCATAATCGTATACCAGCGTTAAGATTTGAACCGACGCCTCCGAAGAAACTGGTGGCTAACACCAGCGCTTTGGACCGCTCGTTGTTTCTGAAGACGACATGAAATAATATCATTACGCAATGACGTCATTAAATAAAATAATTACGTCATGACGTCATGATTACCATATAAAACGCAACAAAGATGTAAATGGTCTCATTCATGGTTACATATTGGTTAAATCAAAAAAAGCTACACGGAAGTTAAAAAACAGTACTACACAAAAAATAAAGATAGCATCTTGAAAAGAGAAAAGCAAAGGTATTCAACCGACCAGGCGTGTAGAGAAGTAAAAATTGAGAGAGCAAAACAAAACATCAAGGTGTGTTATCACAATGATGAAGATTACAGACATGCGAAAATTGATAGTGACAAACAGCGTTATTATAATGATGTAGTTTATAAACATGCAAAAATTGAGACAGCTAAACAAAAGAGCAAGGAACGGTATAATAATGGTGAAGATTACAGAGAAGCAAGAATTGAGCAGGCTAAACAAAAGATCAAGGAGCGTTATCACAATGATGAAGATTACAGAGAAGCAAGAATTGAGCAGGCTTGACAAAAGATCAAGGAGCGTTATCACAATGATGAAGATTATAGAAAAGCAGCAATTGAGCAAGCTAGACAAGCGATCAAGGAGCGTTATCACAATGATGAAGATTACCGAAAAAAATATAAGAAAAAAGTTGCTACCAGAATAATGGGTAGATACTGGGGTGACAAAAGCTATAATGAAAAAATTAAATTCTCTGCGAGGTTGTACTCAAAATAATCACGAAAAGTATTCAAAATCAAAGATTAAAATTCTCTTTGAAAGAGTGGATGCTGTTGAAAAGTCGGCTAGAAATGCTCTGGCAAAACTTCATAGTAATATCCAAAAGAAATGTTGTCAGTTTAATGAAAAGCTTCCAATGTATGGATTGGCAACTGCGGAACAGTTTATAGATACAATGGAAAATATTCGACAAAACAGTGAACATACGGAGGTGCACTTCTTAGAAAATTCGTATATTAATTTTGGAAGGAGCAATTGCAGTTTATGTAGCAGTAATAGAAATATATATACAAGCGTTCCTATCAACAGCGAAGGAAAAGGAATGTTTTTCAATTATGGCGAAAACGAACCTGTTAGGGTTATTAGTATATGTCTTTGTAAGACTAATGATTTAGAACAAATTCCTGGATCCAGTGCTAAGCTATCTGTGGAAAAGAAAAAAAAAAGAAAAAAGATGCCGTTAGGGCAGAATGCTGTAGTAGCTGTCACTTTTCTTGATTGTCAAGCCAATATATTTCCCTTGCTGTTAAAGTCAAATGACAGAAAGTTTCCTATATAGGGGTTTTGGACAAGGCGGTTCAAATGGTATATTTTTTTTTGATCTGACTTTTTTTAGGAGTTATGGGTTTTTCTAATTCTTAACATTAGACGTGATCGTCTCTAACTAGGCTACTAGCTACCGCTGCAACCCAGATAACGAACCTCAAACAATCAAGAAGCTTACTAAGTCCGATTTATGCAATGGTTTTTTATTTCAATAATTGTCTTTTAATGTAAGGTTGCTTTAATTACCATGAGATAGACTTCGGTCCTTACTGTAGCATTATTTCAAACAGGAAAATGATGGTTTTTTCTCTTTTGAAATAGTAAGGGACGAACCTCAAACAATCAAGTAGCTAACTAAGTCCAATATATGCAACTTTTTTTTTTATTCCAATGATCGTCTTTTAATGTATCTAGTAAAAGGAGCTATCCCTATTTGGAATTCTTATTGATTTCGTCATAGAAAAGGCAGTGTGGTCATGGAGAATAATACTAATATAATTTTGTTTTGATCTGACTTTTTTTTAGGAGTTATGGGTTTTTATATTTCTTAACATTGGACGTGTTCGTCTCTTACTAGGTTGCTAGCTACCGCTGCAACCTGGATACTATAACAACCAGGATGACGTCAGTTTCAACTTGAGTTTCGTTTTATGCTATATGATTACAAACAGAACCTCAAGCAATCAAGTAGCTAACTAAGTCCAATGTATGCAGTGGTATGTTATTCCAATGATCATCTTTTAATGTAACCATTGAACAAATCTCTACGATGTTCCAGTGCCAAGCTATCTTTGGAATTACTAACCTATACTAAAATTAAGTGGCATATAAAATTTAGTATAGGAGAGAGGTCGTTCTTTATTATAATTTTTAACCCCATTAATTTCCTTTAAAATGAGCCATTGAACAACTCTCTACGATGTTCAAGTTCCAAGCTATCTGTGGAATTACTAACCTATACTAAAATTAAGTGGCATATAAAATTTAGTATAGGAGAGAGGTCGTTCTTTATTATAACTTTTAATGTAACCATTGAACAACTCTACGATGTTCCAGTGCCAAGCTATACGCCTGGTCGGTTGAATACCTTTGCTTTTTTCTTTTCAAGTTACTATCTCTGTTGTTTGTGTAGTACTGTTTTTACAACTTGCGTATAGCTTGCTTTGATCTAACCATTATCTAATCAAGAATGAGAGAATTTACAGTTTTGACTTTTCTTATATACTAATTATGACGTCACGGCGTATGACCATGACGTCTTCAGAAACAACAATATAATTTCGTGTTTTTCTATTCACGTCATAGCTCTAATACAAAACTATGATGACATTCATTATTTATCTAGTAGGGTTTCAGACAAGGTAATTCTAATGATGTACTTTTGTTTTGATCTGACTCTATTTTTAGGAGTTTTGGGTTTTTATATTTCTTAGCATTGACTGATCGTCTCTTACTAGGTTGATAGCTACTGCTGCAACGCAAATTCACATTATTTATTTATGAGAGGCAGCCTGGCCGAGTGGTCCAAGGCACTGGTGTTAGCCACCAGTCTTTTTGGAGGCGTGGGTTCAAATCTTACCGCTGGTATACGATTATATTTGAAAGACTGCAGTGTGAAAAGACATCAAAAATGCAGTTTTTGGTGGAAAAATTTATTCTCTTTTAGAAATAATTTACTTTAGTTACTATAGATTTTTAACCCAATTAATTTCCTTTAAATGAGCTATTGAACAACCCTCTACGATGTTCCAGTGCCAAGCTATCTCTGGATACAAAAAAAAAAGAAAAAAAATATCCCGTTTAGGCAGAATGTTGTAGTAGCTGCCACTTTTCTTGATTTTCAAGCCAATCTATTTCCCTTGCTGTTCAAGCCAAGGGACAGAAAATTTACTATACAGGGGTTTCGGACAAGGCGGTTCTAATGGTGTACTTTTTGTTTTGATCTGACTGTTTTTTTCAGGAACTATGGGTTTTTATATTTCTTAACATTGGACGTGATCGTCTCTTACTAGGTTGCTAGCTACCGCTGCAACCCGGATTGCTAGCTACCGCTGCAACCCGGATCCTATATACGACTATAACGTCATTCATCAAACTTGTACAGGAAAATACAGTATTTTTTTTGTCAAAATTGATTTTATTTTCAAAACTATTTATTTTTAATTACAAAAGACACTAGATGTTGCAATTTCCTTTAAAATGACCTATTATACAGCTCTCTATGATTTTCCAGTGCCTAGCTAGCCGAGGAGAAAAAAAAACGAAAAGAAAAAAAGATACCGTATATGGAGAATATCGTGGTTTCAGCCACATTTCTTTATTTTCAAGTCAATATATTTTCCTTGTTGTTCATGCCATGGGACAACTCTATAGAGGTTTTGGACAAGGCGGTTCTAATATTGTACTCTTTGTTTTGATCTGACTCGATTTTCAAGGAGTTATGGGTTACTTTAGTTTTTAACTAATATGGGACAGGATCGTCTCCTACTAGGTTGATAGCTACCACTGCAAACCAGACTAGCTACCACTGCAACCTGGATGAGAGAATGAGGCATTTAACTAAGTCCTGTATGTGCCATGGTTTGTTCTCTACTAGGTTTCAGCTTTCTCTGCAGTCATGATACCAATGAAACTTACATAATTCCCATTTATAAGTAATCGATTCTTTATGCAATCAAAATGAGCCATTGAACAACTCTCTACAATGTTCCAGTGCCATGGTATCTGTTGAATTACTAACCTATACTATAATTAAGTGGCGTATAAAATTTAGTATAGGTAAGAGGTTGTTCTTTATTATAATTCTGACCTATGTAAATCGTTTTTTAGGCCAGAATGTACTAGGACACTAATTTTCCCGAAAAAATATAGAGTTGGTTTTCTTCTTTCTAAGTTTTGAATTGTTGTAATCCCTTGTCAAAATATATACAAACATTTTTGCAATTACCAGTTTTTGTTCTTTATGTAATAATAATAATCTAATAAATTTTCAGAAAAATCAATTTGGTTCATGATGTAACGTTTAAAACACCAATTTGAATGTGTCAGTGTAGTCACTCTGTGAGAGAGACTATCAGAATGAAGAATGTAGGTCCAAGGTTCGAGCCCCTCAGGTTCGATCCCTGGTTAGACTTCGCAACTTTTTTCCATAATTATCCTTTTTTTGTATCCCCAACTTTCTCGCAAGTATCATGGTTTCAGGCTAATGAACAGTGATATTTAAAAATAGAAAAATTTTAATTCAATTCAAATTGCTAATTCACCTTTGGCAATTTTTAGGAATTATTCTAGTTTCAGTTGACATATAATTTTTTGGTTAAAACTCCCCAAAACTTACTGCATTTTACATAATAATGGTTAATTATGTAAGAAATAACATAAGTTTCAAAAGGTTAAACCTACCTAAACCCCATTTATAAGGAACTATATACTGTTTCTGTGTATAAATCCTGATTACAAACAGGAAAAAGCTTCCAGCTTTTTCTTTTTTCGAATAGTAAGAGACGAACCTCAGAAAATCAAAAAGCTAACTAAATCCAATATATGCAATGGTTTGTTCTTCTATGATCGTCTTTTAATATAAATCTTTAACTTTAGCTTCATTAATAAGATATTTAATACATTTTATATGGTCTACTGGTTAGGGTAGCTGACTTTTACCTAGTTTGCCTGAGTTTGAATCCCAGTATGGGAAATTTTTACCTATGATGATATCTTAAGGAAAATTTCTCATCTATATGATGATTCCTTATAATACTTCAGTTTTTATGGACTAGAGTTCGTTTTTAAATGTATAGGACTTTGAATTCTGTGATCTGAGTTCAAATCTCGGTTGACGGTTCTTATGAAATGTAGCTTACTTATGCTACCATTTTGGTTTCTGCCGTAATTCTTTCTTTTCAAAATTAAATTAGTTACTATGGCCTAGAGTTAGTTCTCTACCATATCGTAACAATTTATTTTATAATAATAATTATTTTTGTTAATTAAAAAAGGTTTCTATATACAGAAACTTTCTTAAAATGAGCCATTACACAGCTCTTTATTATGACCTAGAACTGTTTGATTTAATACTTCAGCTACTAAGGGTTACAGTTCGTTCCTTATTTTAATTTTTGATCTGATTCTAGTTTTAGAAGCTCTGGAATGTTTTATTTTTCTATTGGACATGATCGTCTCTTACTAGGTTGCTAGCTACCACTGCAGCCCAGATAAAAATAAAATTGATTGGTGAATTGAAACTAGAGTAATTGCTGAAAATTTTAATTAAAATATTTTTATATCATGGATCGCTAAAGTCATTATGTAAACTGTAAAAATATTTATGGTGTCGGGGCAATAATTTTAATTCTTTAGTTAAAACCAGAAAAGTACCTAAAAAATTTTATATTAGTTTTGATTTTTGATAGGGCCTTGATACTTGACACGTCGTTTTATGGGAATTAATAATTTTTACAGAATGAAATTTATATTTAATCTAACTCCAGTGTTTTACACTGTTGCAACTTTGGGAGTATTATATTACTTAGAAAGGAAAAAGAATGTGCCAGTTTTGGATGATGTTGGTATAATTGCTGAAAAGTGTATTGGCAGTATAAGAGGATTATTTTCCAAAGTAATTGAAGATAAGAACAAGGAAAAGGTAGAATATGTCCCAGAAAATGATAAAAAAGAGGTTCTCCTAGAAACAATTAAAACGAAAATAATTTCAACCAGTCTCACAAGTGATCCAATAAAATAAAAAGTGACGGGTCTTGAAGTTGTAGCAGATTCGTTGCGTGGCAATAAACAAACAAATGAAAGTGAAACCGACCAATGTAAAAGAAATCCCTGCAATGATGTTTTCAAAAAGGACCAAAAAATGACTCAAAAGAGCTCTCTAATCAAGCCAATAAGAACCGACGAAGAAACAAAAAGCTGGTTGAAAAAACTGGATAACTTAAACAAAAATCACCCATAGTGTTCAGTTCCACACGTAAATATGCGCTCATTTTTATGAGTAAATATGCAAGTGTTGAGTTTTATAAATAAATTTACCAGTGTTTAGTTTTATAGGTAAATGTAGCAGTGTTAACTTGTTTAAAAGTGTTAACATGTTAAACAGTGTTAACCAGTTTAACAGTGTTATCATGTGTAAATGTATCAGTAATCAGTTCAATACGTAAATGTGCCAGTGTTTGTTCTCTAAGTAAATATATTACCCCAGTTACTATGGGCTACAGTTCGTTTCTTAATGTAAAACCATAAGGATCCTTTATGTATTTTTTTTAATGAACTAGATGGAGCTTTTATGTAATAAAGAGACATTTAATGGCTCATTCAAATGGAAATGAAATTTGGGGCAGCTAGCCCCCTTCCCCAAAGTTGTCCAATTAAAATTTTGAGATAACCATTTTGTTAGACATACTTAAAAGGTCCAATAACTATGGGTTTAGTGATGATTTATTATACTAATCAATTACAAACAGGAAAAGCCTATGGCGTTTTCTTAATCGGAATAGTAAGAGACGACATGGCTACAACCTAAAATTATGACATCATTGATCAATCTTTGACATTAAATTACAATCTTATTTTAGTTACTATGGGTTGGAAGCTTGTTCTTTACTGTAATGAACTGAAAGCTAAGAAAAATAAAATTCATTTTTTTTCAATTTTTAAGTCAGGTCAATCATTACGTCATATATGGTTAGTACACAATTGCTGTTAGATATTACGGCATGTCACTTATTATGTCATATATGATTATTAGTAGACAATCGGTAGAATACTCGTTCTTTATTATAATTTGTTATTTCAGTGATCGTCTTTTAATGTAAAAATATAAATACTGTAATCTTAACTATAGTGAAGTTGCGTATGCAAGTTAGTATAGGGAAGAGTTTGATCTTTATTATAAATAAATTTATCTAGTAAGGTTTCAGACAAGGTAGTTCTATTGATGTACTTTTGTTTTGATCTGACTCTATTTTTAGGAGTTTTGGATTTTTATATTTCTTAGCATTGGACTGATCGTCTCTTACTAGGTTGCTAGCTACTGCTGCAACCCAAATTCACATATATATTTATTTATGAGGGGCAGCCTGGCCGAGTGGTCCAAGGCACTGGTGTTAGCCACCAGTCTCTTCGGAGGCGTGGGTTCAAATCTTACCGCTGGTATACGATTATGTTTGAAAGACTGCAGTGTGAAAAGACATCAAAAATGCAGTTTTTGGTGGAAAAATTTATTCTCTTTTAGAAATAATTTATTTTAGTTACTATAGATTTTTAACCCAATTAATTTCCTTTAAAATGAGCTATTGAACAACCCTCTACGATGTTCCAGTGCCAAGCTATCTCTGGATACAAAAGAAAAAAAAAAGAAAAAAATATACCGTTTGGGGAGAATAACGTGGTTAAAGTCAATTTTCTTGATTTTCAAGCCAATATATTTCCCTTGCTGTTCAAGCCAAGGGACAGAAAGTTTCCTATAAAGGGGTTTCGGACAAGGCGGTTCTAATGGTGTACTTTTTGTTTTGATCTGACTCCTTTTGTAGGAACTATGGGTTTTTATATTTCTTAACATTGGACGTGATCGTCTCTTACTAGGTTGCTAGCTACCGCTGCAACCCGGATAACTCTTACTAGGTTGCTAGCTACCGCTGCAACTCTGATACGATTATGACGTCATTGGTCAATATTGTACATGAAAAATGAAGTTTTTCGTAAGAAATTGATTCTATTTAACCATGAGGGACAGAAAGTTTCTTATATAAGGGTTTCGGACAAGGCAGTTCAAATGGTCTACTTTTTGTTTTGGTCTGACTCTGTTTTTAGGAGTTATGGGTTATTATATTTCTAAACACTGGACATGATCGTCTCTTACTAGGTTGCTAGCTACCGCTGCAACCCGGATATTTTTAGGAGTTATGGGTTATCATATTTTTTAACACTGGATGTGATCATATCTTACTTGGTTCTTAGCTACCGCTGCAACCCGGATTAATGAATATGATTAAAATAATCATCTATATAATGATTCCTTTCGTAAATTCAGTTACTACGGGCTATAGACCGTTCCTTAAAGTGATTTTTAAGTCCATTAATTTCCTTTAAAATGAGCCATTGAACAACTCTCTAAGATGTTCCAGTGCCAAGCTATCTGTTGAATTACTAACCTATACTATAATTAAATGGCGTATAAAATTTTGTATAGGCAAGAGGTCGTTCTTTATTATAAACTGGCTCCACCATCAACCTCCAATAGTCTAAATGCTCCACGCATTTTCTCTACTAATATCGTCTTAAATAAACTATTGTCTCTGAATTCAATTATCTTACTAATATGAATTGCAATGAAAATCACTCCTTTTTTTCGAATCAAATTACTAATCAAGTTATTATATATGGAGTAACCTCGGCTCTCTCTGATTGGCCCTAAAAAATGTGTGTTGCTTCAAAAACCAGTCTGGTTGCGTTATATAATCTCAATTATACTCTCAAAACGTGTTTGATCACTTTATAGGTATATAATATAAAAGGATTGGTCACTTTTTGCAATGTAATCGTTAAACCACACTGCCTCAGGCGTATGTTTTCTTGTAGGGTTGAAATATATTGATACACTACTGCTTTTAGACTTTTACAGGGAAAGAAGGGGACAATACCCAAACTCTTCTTTGTAAAAATTTTGTTCGTTTCAAGCTTGATTCGTATATTCAATTTAAGTTTCACTCGTCTTACGATCTTTTTTACTCATTTATATTAGTAACTACTGTTTGTTTGCTTTCTATGATTGTTTGTTTCATTTCTGTTCGTTTTGGGCTTCATTTATGCCTCAATAGCAAATTTTTTTTTTCGTTTTCAGGTTGATTTGCATATTCAACTTTAGGTTTCATTTATTCTTTAATAGTAATTTATGGTTGTTTGAAGTTTGATTTATTGTAGGTTTCTATTTCTTCTGATCTTAAATTAATATAGCCTTTACTGTTCTTTAGAAAAGTTCTTTTTCAGAAAGTTTTTTTTTAAGTAATTTCTGTTCGTTTTAAATTACCAAAGTTTAAGGTTTTTCAAAATTCCATATTTAATTTTTTTTTTATTCCAAAATGAACTAACAGTTTTGGTAAGAACTAATAAATGAAACTGAATATTGGATATATAATGATATTAATTGCTGAAAGCTAACCAGCTAAAAATTTGTTCCACCAAGTGGGACTTAAAGCTTTGACACCTCTAGGCTCAAGTGTTTTTGCCGCACCGTTTTTTTCAAGATTTTAAGGGAAATCCCCAAAACTTCGGAAATAGTGAAAGCTGCGGGGCTTAATGGGCCTATTGGTAAATCCTGTTCTGGTTTCACTGCAATTTCATTTTATTTTAAATGTTGTAATAAGAACAAAAGAAAATATTTGTAATATAATTCCTTTTATTAAAGCGCCAAATAAGCAGTAGGCCTTATACTTTTACCGTTAGAGAAATGGGCAGTAACCATACTCTTGTTTGAAGTGAAGACACCATTCAATGGAAATACATAACCCTTACTCCCTGAAAACGACCGGGGTCTAACAACAAATCCTTAATCCAATTCTCACTTGTCTTTGAATCCTGTTCTCCCAATTATTATAATGATGAAAAATGTAAATCAATTTTGCATAGCTTTGTAGCCAATTAAGTAAGAGAATGATAATTCTAAGGAAGAGAATCGGTCATTTATGTAAGAGAATGATACTTTTACCATTTGGGAAACGGACAGTAACATACTCTTGTTTGTAGTGAAAATACCATTCATTAGAAATACATAACCCCTATTCTCTCGGAAAAAATTAGGGGGGAAATTTTCGAAATATTTTTTTCTAATTAATTTTTGTTCATTTTTTAATTTAGATAGCCATTTTGTCCAAAATAGTCAAAATTCAAATTGCCATAGATTAGGGGTTGAGCAATCCTCCATAGCACCCAGGACAAGAGTCAAAAGTTATCAAAAAGCAACAATCACCCTCGTTGTGTCTTTTTGCTCAAAATGAATCTAACTAAAATTGAAACAGTCATTTTGTTCAAAATAACCTCAATAACCTAACAACCTAACCTATCCTAGGGGTTGAAAAAATCTTCGCTCGCCTTTCGGGGCAAGGATTGTAACTTATTTAAGTTGCCAAATATTAGAATATGAGGTTCTATGGAAGGCGTGTTCGTATTAACTGTGGAGGGGGCTCATAAAATCGGAAATTAAAACTTCTACCTCTTTTTTAAGAGGCAAAAGTTGTCAATGGCCAACAAGCCCACTTCACACTTTCCCGAAGGTCATCCGGTCAAAATTTGTAAATATCCATTTTATTCAAAATAGTTTAAAGACCAAATAACTTTTCTTCCGGGGATGACCTTCCCAATCGTGGGACATAATGTATGAAGAGCTATATCAATCCCTTATCTAAACAAGGAAATAAACCTTCCTAACATATTTTTCTTATATTATCTTGTCAAAAGATAAGCGTGTGTTGTGTTGTATCATCATGCATGTAATCATTAATTTAAATATTTTACTTGCTATTGACATTGGTTCGTGCTTTAATATAATTTTAGTTACTATGTGCCATATTTTGTTCTTTACTAGGTTTCAGCTATAACGATGAATCTTGCATAGACCCCATGTAAAAACCCTATGGCTTATTCCTATTCGGAATAGTAAGAGACGAACCTCAAAAAGTCAGGCACCTAACTTTCATTCAAAAGATGTTTTTCTTATCTTAACTTTTAGTTACTATGTGCTATGTTTTTTTTTACTAGGTTTATATACGATTAAAACTAGTTTTTTTACTATATACGATTAAAATAGCATAGGCCCCATTTATAATGAACTGTATTGGTCCTCTATGTAACTCTTTTTCGATATTGTCTCAAAATATATATTCTTTCATCTTAGGTCTTGTAATCCTAAGGTATCAAGTTCTAACCACACCCTGGGTAACATTTTCTGTTAATTATAAATGGATGATTCTGGTTTCTAGGAAATTAAGATTTGATTAGAAAATTTTAGTCTTCCAGTAATATTCAGTTATTATAGGTCATACTAATCATTCTTTAATTTAATACTGCATTTTATATACCTATGTCTACATGCTTTTTATAATGTTAAAAATGATGTTCCAGTGCTCCACTAGCTGCGGAAGAAATAAAAAAACAAAAAAAGATACCTTCTATGCAGAATATCGCAGTTCAAGCATCTTTCCTTGTTTTTCAAGCCAATGGATTTTATTCATTATTGAAGCAAATGAGCTGTAATTTTCTTATACAAGGGTTTCGGGAAATTGATTCTAATATTATACTTTGTATTTCAATCAGACTCTTTTTTGGGAGTTATGGGATACTTCATATCCTAGTATTGGACGTGGTCGTCTCTTGCTGGGTTGCCGGCTACCAGTGCAACCCGGATATACCTAACCAGATCGATTCCTTATATAACTTTTTTTTAGTGTATTAACGAATTTATTATAATATCTTATGTGTAACATATTTTTCATAGTCTTCGATGGTGCACTGGTAAGCATGCCCGCTTGTCAAGCAGGTGACCAAGGTTCGATTCCCCTTTGGAGGGAATTTTAATATATTGACTTTTAATATAATCTGGAAATCAACTACGCTGAACAAAATGGCCAATAAAAATTTTGATTGGATGTGATTGGGGAAACGGTGGGCGTGGAAGGGGTGTTATTTGCCTTCCAATCACTTTCGACTATTAAAAAGGGCACTAGCCACTCCAATTTCTAATCGAATGAGCCCTTTTCGAAGTTTCTACGACAATTCCTTCGATACGAAGTGCCCTGGTCTAAAACCAAAAAATAAATAAAAAATACATTGTGCAAACATCGTTCTTTACTTAGGTAGCGCGATTGTGCTGCCTATGATTTTTGTCTTCTATTGTACATTTCTGCTGCACTGCATCTCTCCATCCTCCTCTTTGCACAGAAAATCTGAACAAGTTTTCACAGAGATTAAGAACATCAAGACAAACAAAAATAAATGTTTTATAAATATAGCCAAACTCGTATATAGAATTCATTGAGCGGCCTTGGGATAACTTGCAGACCTTGCATAAGAGACCCGAATAAACAACAAGAAACCGAATTCTGCTTTCACGGAAATCTTCGATAAACTATATAGATTCTCCTGTGGGCATCAGCCCTACCCATCTTCGTTTTTGCTCATTTTCAGTTTGACTCGGTTATTTATTGTAATTCCTATTTTTTGGTAAGTGTTTATTGGTCTGTTCAGTACTTCATAAAAATATATATCCCTTAAGGATTAGAATCAACATGTTTGGTTAGAATTATTTCAAAATTCATCTTTCAAATTTCATACTTACAGCTTTCCTCTGTAGTATCTTCTTTGATATTTCTTTGTGTTTGACATAAATTCGCAGAGGTTGGAGCAAATTTTGATTTGTAGATTTTTTTCTTTTTGTCATAAATTCTCCAGAATCATCGGTTTCTGTTTTTTGTTTTCTTGAATTTGTGTTCGCAGAGTTTTGGAGCAAGTGTTGATTTTTAACAAAATTTTTAACTTCCAAGGAGCTCATTGAACCATGTAAATCATATTGAATAACTTCCCGTTTGTTTTTCATTCTTGTAGCTGCATAATTAGCGCCCAGATCTGCCAGCTCATTGTCCCGAATTCCGATGTGCCCTGGTACCCAAAAATCTTTAAGATTTTATACTGTTTTGAGGCTCTCATAACTGTGTTTTGAAGTCGCCGTACCAGTCCCTGTTCCTTGGGAGCTTTTATGCTTACTATAAAATCTAAGCAGCTGAGACAATCGGTACAAGTAACCACCGAGTCTTGAGATCGCCAATACTGGTTTAAAGTTACCTCCAAGGCTCTTAACAGTCCTTCGTATTCAGCTTGAGTACAATTTTCACTTTCAGTTCTTATACATATAATTAACTATAATTAAGTTGAGTATGCAATTTAGTATATGCAAGAGTTCGTTCTTTATTATATTTTTTTGAAGAACTTATTTTGTGCAAATTTTTTTTTATTAATCAGTATAAATAACTACCAAGTCTTGAGATTACCAGTACTGGTTTAAGATTACCTCCAAGGCTCCTAATAGGCTTCATATTCAGCTTGAGTTGAATTTGCACTTTCAGTTCTTATACATAAAACTTGATGAAACTTATATATTTAAAATCAGCATACAAATTTCGATTCTTTTGATGTGTCTATTGATACTAAAATTCCATTTTTTTAGTTTCGGTCGTCTATTCAGACGAGTCGCTCTTACTATACAGTTCGTTTTCCACGAACTGTTTGATATGGGCTACAGTCCGTTCCTTAATGTAAATTTTAAAAAACTGCATTTTAGGTGTCTTCATATTTTCAAAGAAATTTGATTTTTTAAGCAATCATAACCATATATAAAGTAATAAATGACGTGACATAATATCTAACACCAATTGTGTACTAATAACCATACATGACGTAATGAGTGACATTACGTAAAATTGAAAAATCAATTTTTTTTTTAGTTTTAGTTCAGCCATTCCAACTTCCAATCGAATGAGCCCTTATCGAAATTTCTACGACAACCTCCTTCAGTGCGAAGTGCCCTTGGAAAAATAAATAATACATTTGTGCCAACATAGTTCTTTACTTAGGTAGCGCGATTGCCCTGTCTATGATTAGGGGGTTGTTTCCCCCTTTTTTCGAAAATAAGCAAATTTTCTCAGGCTCGTAACTTTTGATGGGTAACATTAAATTTAATGAAACATAATTATTTAAAATCAGCGCAAACATCCGATTCTTTTGATGTACCTATTGGCATCAAAATCTGTTTTTAAAGTTTCGGTTACTATTGAGACGAGTCGCTCTGACTACAGTTCGTTACCATGAACTGATGGCTATTTTTAGGAGTTATTGGGTTGTTATATTTCTTAACATTGGGCGTACTCGTCTCTTACTAGGTTTCTAGCTACCACTGCAACCCGGATGCTATATGATTACAAACACGAAAAAGCCTACGGCTTTTTCATCTTTGAAATAGTAAGAGCCGAACCTCAAACAATCAAGTAGCCAGCTAAGTCCAATGTATGTAATGGGTTGTCATTCCAATGATCGTCTTTTAATGTAATTTTCAGGTATTTTTCTAGTTTTAATTAAAAAATTAAAATTATTGCTCAGACCATAAATATTTTTGCAGTTTACATAAGAACTTTAGCGATTCAGAACTTGCAACTAAAATAAAATGAAATTATCTTCTCGGAATATGAACGTATATATGTATTGCATTCACTTATTATGTCATATTTGGTTATAACCTATATACGATTATAACGTCATTCATCAAGCTTTTACACGGAAATACAGTTTTTTTTTGTCAAAATTGATACATTTTAAAAATTCTAACACGGTCCGCCGACGCTGATACTTGCTAAGTGATTTTTAAAGTGTTGCAGCGCCTTCAGACAGAAAGCTGCATTTGACAGCTCAGCCTCGTATGACTTTCTGAAATGGATTTGCTTGATTTCCAACTCTCTTATAGATAAAAGCCATAGATTTCCAACTCTCTTTATAGATATCTTACTAGGTTGCTAGCTACCGCTGCAACCCGGATTCTAATGATGTACTTTTGTTTTGATCTGCCTCTAATTTTAGGAGTTAGGGGTTTTTATATTTCTTAGCATTGGACGTGATCGTCTCTTACTAGGTTGCTAGCTACCGCTGCAACCTGGATTAAAAGCACTATCTTTTAAATTTAAAATTTAAAAAAGAAACTTGTTTATTTAGATCCTAGCTAAAATAATGGAGATAATATGAATGAACCATAGGGTTCAGTTTTCTTTGGGCTCGTTTTTTAACTATAAATACAAACAGGAAAAAGCCTATGGCTTTTTCTTCTTTTAAATAGTAAGAGACGAAACTTAAACAATCAAGTAGCAAACTAAGTCTAACGTATGGAATGGTTTGTTATTTAAGGGATCGTCTTTTAATGTAATTTTATTCCTTATAGCACTTCAGTTATAACGGACTACAGTTCGTTCTTAAATGTAGAAACAATCAAGTAGCTAACTAATTCCAATGTATGCAATTGTTTGTTATTCCAATGATCGTCTTTTAATGTAACTATACTATAATTAAGTGGCGTATAAAATTTAGTATAGGCAAGAGGTCGTTCTTTATTGTAAGTCTCTTACTAGGTTGCTAGCTACCGCTGCAACCCGGATTACCGCTGGTATACGATTATGTTTGAAAGACTGCAGTGTGAAAAGACATCAAAAATGCAGTTTTTGGTGGAAAAATTTATTCTCTTTTAGAAATAATTTATTTTAGTTACAAAAGGTTTTTAACCCAATTAATTTCCATTAAAATGAGCCATTGAACAACCCTCTACGATGTTGCAGTGCCAAGCTATCTGTGGAAAAGAAAAAAGAAAAAAAAAAGAAAAAAATATCCCGTTTAGGCAGAATGTTGTAGTAGCTGCCACTTTTCTTGATTTTCAAGCCAATATATTTCCCTTGTTATATTTCTTAACATTGGACGTGATCGTCTCTTACTAGGTTGCTAGCTACCGCTGCAACCCGGATGTAAAACTTTTTTTAGATTAAAACTATTGCTCATATATCATAAATATTTTTGCAGTTTACATAATAACTTAAGTGATTCTAAACTGAAAAACTAACTCAGTCCAATATATGCAATGGTGTGCTTTTCTAATGATCGTCCTTTAATATAAACTATGGACTGAAGTTCGTTCTTTAATGTAAAAATTCGATGATCGAGCCTTTATGTAACCCGGATTAAAAAATTATTATCATATCTTATATGTAACTTTTATTTTATAAGTTTTCGATAGTCTAATGGTAAGTATGCCCACTTGTTACCTGGGAGAAGGGGTTCGATTCCCCGTCGGGGAAAACTTTTAATATGTTGAATTAAAAGTACTATCTTTTCAATTTAAAATTTAAAAAAGAAACTTGTTTATTTACATTCTAGCTAAAATAATGAAGATAATATGAATGAACCACAGTGTTCAGTTTCTTTGGACTTGATCCAATGTATTGACGTCATAGCGCAATGATATTATTTCAGGACGTCTTCAGAAACAACAATATATTTTCGTGTTTTTCTATTCACGTCATATCTCTAATATAAAACTATGACGACATTCAATATTTATCTAGTAGGGTTTCATCTCTTATTAGATTACCGCTGGTATACGATTATGTTTGAAAGGCTGCAGTGTGAAAAGACATCAAAAATGCAGTTTTTGGTGGAAAAATTTATTCTCTATTAGAAATAATTTATTTTAGTTACAAAAGGTTTTTAACCCAATTAATTTCCTTTAAAATGAGCTATTGAACAACCCTCTACGATGTTCCAGTGCCAAGCTATCTCTGGATACAAAAGAAAAGAGAAAAAAAAATCCCGTTTGTGGAGAATAACGTGGTAAAAGTCAATTTGCTTGATTTTGCAAGCCAATATATTTTCTTCGTTATTCAAGCCAAAGGGCGGTAAGTTTCCTTTATAGAGGTTTCGGACAAGGCGGTTCTAATGGTGTACTTTTTGTTTTGATCTGACTCCTCTGTTAGGAACTATGGGTTTTTATATTTCTTAACATTGGAAGTGATCGTCTCTTACTAGGTTGCTAGCTACCGCTGCAACCCGGATTTAAAATGATCCATTGAACAACTCTCTACGATGTTCCAGTGCTAAGCTATCTATGGAATATAAACTTTAAAATACAACCTTACCACGAACTGTTTGATTGCTTCAAAACAAAAATCAAATGTCTTTGAAAAGACAGCAGTATGGAAAGACATCAAAAATACAGTTTTTAGTGGAAAAATTTATCCTGTTTTAATTTAATTTGTTTTAGCTACAAAAGGTTTTTAACCCAATTAATTTCCTTTAAAATGAGCCATTGAAAAACTTTCTACGATGTTCCAGTGCAAAGCTATCTCTTGATAACAAGAAAGAAAAAAATATCCCATTTAGGCAGAATGTTGTACTAGCTGCCACTTTTCTTGATTTTCAAGCCAATATATTTCCCTTGCTGTTCATGCCAAATGACAGAAAGTTTCCTATGCAGGGGTTTCGGACAAGGCGGTTCTAATGGTGTACTTTTTGTTTTGATCTGACTCCTTTTTTAGGAACTATGGGTTTTTACATTTCTTAACATTGGACGTGATCGTCTCTTACTAGAAGATTGCTAGCTACCGCTGCAACCCGGATCATCTTGAAACAATAGATTATTTCAGTGAAATTGGGCTAGAAGTCGTTCTTTACTATAAACTAGATTACAGCTACAGCTGCAACCATGATATTATAGTCACTCCAAACACCCATACACACGTTTTAGTTAGTATAGGTAAGAGTTCGTTCTATATTGTCAAACATTAATGAATGACGTCATAGTCCAAGTGGCAAGCACGATCGGCCTTTAACCGAAAGGTTGGTGGTTCAAAGCCATCCGGGATCATTTTCTTTAATTTGTAATTCAGTTACCAATAAAACCATATCATTACTATATCATTAACAATAATTAAGTTGAGTATGCAATTTAGTATAGGCAAGAGTTCGTTCTTTATTATATCAAGCGGAAAGAAATAAATATCCCGTTTGTGGAGACTAACGGGGTAAAAGTCAATTTGCTTGATTTTCAAGCCAATATATTTTCTTTGTTATTCAAGCCAAAGGGCGGTAAGTTTCCTTTATAGAGGTTTCGAACAAGGCGAATCTAATGGTATACTTTTTGTTTTGATCTGACTCTTTTTTTAGGAGTTGGGGGGTTTTATATTTCTTTACATTGGAGGTGATCGTCTCTTACTAGGTTGCTAGCTACCGCTACAACCCGGATGCTAGCTACCGATGCAACCCGGATTGGATCTGAATGTTTTTCAGGAGTTATGGGTTACTTTAGTATTTACTATAGGGCATGATCGTCTCCTACTAGGTTGCTAGCTACCGCTGCAACCCGGATGATTACAGACAGGAAAAAGCCTACGGCTTTTTCTTCTTTGAAATAGTAAGAGACTAGCCTCAAATAATAAAGTAGCGAACTAAATCCAATGTATGTGATTGGTTTTTATTCCAATGATCGTCTTTTAATGAAAAATTTTAATATATTGACCTTAAATATAACTGTACTAGACTATACATTACGTAAGTGGCCTATAAAAATTTAGTATAGGCAAGAGGTCGTTCTTTACTGTATATTGAGGCGAGTCGTTCTGACTATACAGTTCGTTACCACAAACGTTTTGAAATACCACGAACTGTTTTATTTATGTATCATATTGTTAATTTTACAACTTTAATTAATGACGCCATAGTCTAAGTGGCTAGCACGATCGGCCGATAACGGAAAGGTTGGTGGTTCGGATCCAGCCAGGGTAGTTTTCTTTTAATTTTTAATTCAGCTATAAATAAAACCATATTATTACTATATCATTAACTATAATTAAGTTGAGTATCTAATATAGTATAGGCAAGAGTTTGCTCTTTATTATAATTCTTCATAAGAAGACCAGACTGGCTTTAAGATTTCAAAATTCATTTGCTATTAAAACCCTTTTAAATCTCACATCAGTTTACGTCCTTGAACATGTTTCTTCTACTTTTGTATGACAGCATGAGCAATGTCCAGTTGTCTTCCAGTTTTTTTTTGTATCCAACAGCTCGTCGTATTGCCTTCGGTCTGATTTTAATCGTCTGGTGACATCTTCTAGAGTATAGAATACACATCAATTTGTAGTATGGGGCTGTCATACCTTGGCACTTTCAAAGCGTCTGGTGGTTGAATTTATAAAGGTTAACTTAATTCGATCAATAGTTATTAATAATTTATCATTATATCATTATTGTTTCTTATAGCTTGGATGTATTTTATTATTACTCTTTCTGTCTTTGTATGTGTATTGATTTTTTTTTGTGTATCCCTTTTTTCGTGAGTTGGCTATAATAGCGTGGTATTATTCGTTCGCATTATTTTGTTGGCTGTAAGAGTATGTTATCCCCCTTTTTCGTTCTTTTATTTATATTAGAAATAATTTATTTTAGTTACAAAAGGTTTTTAACCCAATTAATTTCCTTTAAA
Organism: Artemia sinica; assembly: GCA_027921565.1. Taxonomy (NCBI): domain Eukaryota; kingdom Metazoa; phylum Arthropoda; class Branchiopoda; order Anostraca; family Artemiidae; genus Artemia; species Artemia sinica. The sequence goes on from CM051276.1 coordinate 33,902,808, forward strand.
ATGAACCATTGAACAACTCTCTACGATGTTCCAGTGCCATGCTATCTATGGAAAATAAGAAAGAAAAAAGAAAAAAATTGCCGTTTAGGCAGAATGTTGTAGTAGCTGCCACTTTTCTTGATTTTCAAGCCAGTATATTTCCCTTGCTGTTCAAGTCAAGGGACAGAAAGTTTCCTATACAGGGTTTTTCGAGCAAGGCAGTTCTAATAGTGTACTTTTTGTTTTGATCTGACTCCTTTTTTTAGGAACTATGGGTTTTTATATTTCTTAACATTGGACGTGATTGTCTCTTAACTAGGTTGCTAGCCACCGCTCCAATCCGGATTCCTAGCTACCACTGCAACCCGGATCATAAAACAATTAATTAGTATTTTATACATATCTCATATGGTCTAGCGGTTTAGGGTAGATGGCTTTCAGCGAACAGGCTTGGGTTTGAATCGCGACGTGGAAATTATCTTAAAAACATAATCAGATGAAATTAATTAGCTAATTTGACAAGATATAGTTAACAAAGACCAAAAGTTCGTTCTTTATTATAACAACCAGGTTGACGTTAGTTACAACTTGGGTTTCCTCTTATGCTATATCATTACAAACAGGAAAAATCCTACGGCTTTTTCTTCTTTGAAATAGTAAGAGACGAACCTCAAGCAATCAAGTAGCTAACTAAGTCCAATTATGCAGTGATATGTTATTCCAATGATCGTCTTTTAATGTAAAGCAAAATTAAGTCTAATGTTTACAATGGTTTGTTATTCCAATGATCGTCTTTTAATGTAAGACTCTCTACGATATCCCAGTGCCAAGCTATCTGTGGAATTACTAACCTATACTATAATTAAGTGGTACATAATTTTGTATAATTTTGTATAGGCAAAAGGTCGTTCTTTATTACAATGATCTGACTCTATTTTTAGGAGTTTTGTTATATTTCTTAGCATTGGACTGATCGTCTCTTACTAGGTTGCTAGCTACTGCTGCAACCCAAATTCACATATATATTTATTTATGAGAGGCAGCCTGGCCGAGTGGTCCAAGGCACTGGTGTTAGCCACCAGTCTCTTCGGAGGCGTGGGTTCAAATCTTACCGCTGGTATACGATTATGTTTGAAAGACTGCAGTGTGAAAAGACATCGAAAATGCAGTTTTTGGTGGAAAAATTTATTCTCTTTTAGATATAATTTATTTTAGTTACAAAAGGTTTTTAACCCAATTAATTTCCTTTAAAATGAGCTATTGAACAACCCTCTACGATGTTCCAGTGCCAAGCTATCTGTGGAAAAGAAAAAAGAAAAGAGAAAAAAATATCCCGTTTGGGGAGAATAACGTGGTTAAAGTCAATTTTCTTGATTTTCAAGCCAATATATTTCCCTTGCTGTTCAAGCCAAGGGACAGAAAGTTTCCTATACAGGGGTTTCGGACAAGGCGGTTCTAATGGTGTACTTTTTGTTTTGATCTGACTCCTTTGTTAGGAACTATGGGTTTTTATATTTCTTAACTTTGGACGTGATCGTCTCTTACTAGGTTGCTAGCTACCGCTGCAACCCGGATGTTGTCGAACATTTTCCATTGCATCTATAAGCTGTTCCGCAGTTGCCAATCCATACCTTGGAAGCTTTTCATTAAACTGACAACATTTCTTTTGGATATTACTATGAAGCTTTGCCAAAGTATTTCTAGCCGACTTTTCAACAGCATCCGCTCTTTCAAAGAGAATTTTAATCTGTAATTTTGAATGCTTTTTGTGATCCTGGTTAAACATGAGTAAAATGTTTCTCAATTTACGAAGATCAGCCTGCATTTTTGCCATCTTCTTGTATTTCTGAATGTAATTTTTCCTTTGTCCTTATGCGTTCTTCGGTACAACCTCGCAGAGAATTTAGTTTTTTCATTATAGCTTTTGTCACCCAAGTATATACCCATTATTCTGGTAGCAACTTTTTTCTTATGTTTGTTTTGGTAATCTTTATCGTTATCATACCGTTTCTTGCTCTTTTGTTTGGCTGTCTCAATTGTTGCTTCTCTGTAATCTTCATCATTATCATACCGTTCCTTACTCTTTTCTTTGGCTGTCTCAATTTTCGCATGTCTATAAACTACATCATTGTAATAACGCTGTTTGTCACTATCAATTTTCGCATCTCGATACACCTTGTCAGTTGAATACCTTTGCTTTTCTCTTTTCAAGATGTTGTCTCTGTTTTTTGTATAGTACTGTTTTTTTAAATTACGTAGAACTCGCTTAGAAGGCATCTTATTACAAAACAAGAAATAATATTTTCATCTAATTAACACTTCTTATAGCTAGTATCGAGTATCCATAACCTAACAAAAAATAAAACTAATTTTTAAATTTTCAGGTATTTTGTTAGTTTGAATGAAAAGATTAAAATTATTGCTCAGATATCATAAATATTTTTGCGGTTTACATAATAACTTTAGCGATTCTAAACTGAAAAATAAAATATATAAAAAATGGAATTTTTGGTCTGAAAATACATAGTCAATCCCACATCGGGTAGTTAGAACCTAACCAAAAATAAACTAATTTTAACATTTTAAGGTATTTTTCTAGCTAGTATTGAAATATTCAAACTATTGCTCGGAAACCATGGATGTTTTTGCAGTTTACACAAGCTGCCAAGAACACACAGGCTGATCTTTGTAAATTGAGAAAAATTTTACGAATGTTTTACCGGGATCACAAAAAATATACAAAATTAAAGATTAAAATTATCTTTGAAAGAATAGATTTTGTTGAAAAGTCAGCTAGAGATGCTTTCGCAAAACTTCATAGTAATATCCTAAAGAAATGTTGCATTTTTAGTGAAAAGCTTCCAAGGTATGGACCGGCAACTGTGGAACAGCTTACAGATGTAATGGGAAATCTTATACATCACTGTGAATATATGGAGGCATAATTGTCCTTTACTTAGGTTCAGCTTAAATTCGATGATCGAGCCTTTATGTAATTGGACGTGATCGTCTCTTACTAGGTTGCTAGCTACCGCTGCAACCCGGACATTGATCAATCGTTAACATTAATTATAATCTTATTTTAGCTACAATGGGCTGGAAGTTTGTTCTTTAATGTAAACAAAGTCTAATGTGTGCAATGGTTTGTTATTCAAATGATCGTCCTTTAATGTAATCGATCTTTATTATAAATGTAAAACTAGCAAAACATTTTTTAAGCCTGATGAAGATTTAACTAATGTGCCAAAAGTAAGGTTGCAAGTCGACGATTTTGTTTTGGCCTTATTATAATTGGTATGGTGAAATAATAATATGCATATGGCTCTTAAATCATACTTCTTTATGGTTCCATATGGTCTAGTGGCTAGGATAGTTATTTTTCACTTAACAGGCTCGGGTTTGATTCCCGGTGTGGGAAAATTTTTAACTCTATAATCTTCGAACATTTGAACCTTTTATAATTTATAATGATGTGTAATATAAATACTGTAATCCTAACTATAGTGAAGTTGCATATGCAAGTTAGTATAGGGAAGAGTTTGATCTTTATTATAATGACGTCTTCAGAAACAACAATATAATTTCATGTTTTTCTATTCACGTCATAGCTCTAATATAAAACTATGATGACATTCATTATTTATCTAGTAGGGTTTCAGACAAGGTAATTCTAATGATGTACTTTTGTTTTGATCTGACTCTATTTTTAGGAGTTTTGTTATATTTCTTAGCATTGGACTGATCATCTCTTACTAGGTTGCTAGCTACTGCTGCAACCCAAATTCACATATATATTTATTTATGAGAGGCAGCCTGGCCGAGTGGTCCAAGGCACTGGTGTTAGCCACCAGTCTCTTTGGAGGCGTGGGTTCAAATCTTACCGCTGGTATACGATTATGTTTGAAAGACTGGAGTGTGAAAAGACATCGAAAATGCAGTTTTTGGTGGAAAAATTTATTCTCTTTTAGAAATAATTTATTTTAGTTACGAAAGGTTTTTAACCCAATTAATTTACTTTAAAATGAGCTATTGAACAACCCTCTACGATGTTCCAGTGCCAAGCTATCTGTGGAAAGAAAAAAAAAAGAAAAAAGAAAAAAATATCCCGTTTGGGGAGAATAACGTGGTTAAAGTCAATTTTCTTGATTTTCAAGCCAATATATTTCCCTTGCTGTTCAAGCCAAGGGAAAGAAAGTTTCCTATACAGGGGTTTCGGACAAGGCGGTTCTAATGGTGTACTTTTTGTTTTGATCTGACTCCTTTGTTAGGAACTATGGGTTTTTATATTTCTTAACATTGGACGTGATCGTCTCTTACTAGGTTGCTAGCTACCGCTGCAACCCGGAGGTTGCTAGCTACCGCTGCAACCCGGATTGCTAGCTACCGCTGCAACCCGGATGCAACCCAGACTAGGTTGCTAGCTACCGCTGCAACCCCGATAATTGAAAAACACCATTTATGATGAGCTATATTCGTCCTTTATGTAACTACACCTGGAACCACCATATATCAGTTAGTATGGGAGAGTGATCGTTCTTTACTGTAAATTACTAACAAACAGGAAAAACCCTACCGCTTTTTCTTCTTTGAAATAGTAAGAGACGAACCTACAACAGCTGAACTAAGTCCAATGTGTGCAATGGTTTGTTATTCCAGTGATCGTCTCTTAATGTAAAATTATTCCAATGATCGTCTTTTAATGTAATTTTCAAACAAAATTAGTTACTATGGCCTAGATTTCGTTCTTTACAATAATTAATCGGATATTTTAATATATCCTATGTGGTCTAGAGGTTGGAATAGCTCTCACCCAGTTGGATTGAGTTCAATTTCCGTATGGGAAATTTTTACTTATGATGATTTCTTAAGGAATATAATTAGAATTTCTTCATGTAATAAAAATAATTTGTTTTAATTACAAAAGGTTTTTAACCCCGTTAATTTCCTTTAAAATGAGCCATTGAACAACTCTCTACGATGTTCCAGTGCAAAGCTATCTGTTGAATTACTAACTTATACTATAATTAAGTGGCGTATAAAATTTAGTAGAGGCAAGAAGTCGTTATTTATTATAATTCAAGCCAATATATTTTCTTTGTTATTCAAGCCAAAGAGTGATAAGTTTCCTTAATAGGGGTTTTGGACAAGGTGGTTCTAATGGTGTAATTTTTGTTTTGATCTGACTCTTTTCTCAGGAGTTAGGGGTTTTTATATTTCTTAACATTGGACGTGATGGTCTCTTACTAGGTTGCTAGCTACCGCTGGCAACCCGGATATTTGATTTCTTCAAAATTCAAATATCTTTGAAAAGACTGCAGTATGAAAATCAAACGAACTCATCGTTTTTTAACTATAAATACAAACAGGAAAAAGCCTACGGCTTTTTCTTCTTTTAAATAGTAAGAGACTAAACTCAAACAATCAAGTAGCTAACTAAGTCCAATGTATGGAATGGTTTTTTATTTCAGTGATTGTCTTTTAATGTAAAAATAAATACTGTAATCTTAACTATAGTGAAGTTGCGTATGCAAGTTAGTATAGGGGAGAGTTCGATCTTTATTATAAATTTATTATAATGACGTCGGTTAAAACTTGGATTTCGTTTTATGCTATATCATTTCAAACAGGAAAAAGCCTACGGTTTTTTCTTCTTTGAAATAGTAAGAGACGAACCTCAAGCAATCAAGTAGCTAACTAAGTCCAATGTATGCAGTGGTATGCTATTCCAATGATCGTCTTTTAATGCAAAATCTTTCAAAGAGAATTTTAATCTGTAATTTTGAATACTTTTCGTGATCCTGGTAAAACATGCGTAAAATGTTTCTCAATTTACGAAGATCAGCCTGCATTTTCGCCATCTTCTTGTATTTCTGAATGTAATTTTTCCCTTTGTCCTTATGCGTTCTTCGGTACAAAATCGCAGAGAATTTAATTTTTTCATTATAGCTTTTGTCACCCCAGTATCTACCCATTATTCTGGTAGGAACTTTTTTCTTATGTTTGTTTCGGTAGTCTATATCATTATCATACCGTTCCTTGCTCTTTTGTTTGGCTGTCTCAATTGTTGCTTCTCTATAAAGTTTATCATTGTGTTAACGCTCCTTGATGTTTTGTCTAGCCTGCTCAATTCTTGCTTCTCTGTAATCTTCATCATTACCATACCATTCCTTGATCTTTTGTTTGGCTGTCTCAATTTTTGCATGTCTATAATCTTCATCATTGTGATAACACATCTTGCTGTTTTGTTTTGCTCTCTCAATTATTACTTCTCGATACACCTGGTCGGTTGAATACCTTTGCTTTTTTCTTTTCGAGATACTATCTCTGTTGTTTGTGTAGTACTGTTTTTTTAACTTGCGTATAGCTTTACTGTAAATCTTTACTTGCGTATAGCTTTACTTGCGTATAGCTTTGTATTGCGTATAGCTTTACTTGCGTATAGCTTTACTTGCGTATAGCTTTACTGTAAATCTTAAGGAACATAATTAAAATTTCTTAATGTAAAAAAAATAATTTGTTTTAATTACAAGAAGTTTTTAACCCCATTAATTTTCTTTAAAATGAGCCATTGAACAACTCTCTACGATGTTCCAGTGCCAAGCTATCTGTTGAATTACTAACCTAAACTATAATTAAGTGGCGTATAAAATTTAGTATAGGCAAGAAGTCGTTCTTTATTATATTTTATTTCATAACGTCATGGCGCAATGGTATTATTTCATGACGTCTTCAGAAACAACAATATAATTTCGTGTTTTTCTATTCACGTAATAGCTCTAATATAAAACTATGATGAAGTTCATTATTTATCTAGTAGGGTTTCAGACAAGGTAGTTCTAATGATGTACTTTTGTTTTGATCTGACTCTATTTTTAGGATTTTTGAGTTTTTATGTTTATTTCTTAGTATTGGACTGATCGTCTCTTACTAGGTTGCTAGCTACCACTGCAACTCAAATTCACATATGTATATTTATGAGAGGCAGCCTGGCCAGTGGTCCAAGGCACTGGTGTTAGCCACCAGTCTCTTCGGAGGCGTGGGTTCAAATCTTACCGCTGGTATACGATTATGTTTGAAAGACTGCAGTGTGAAAAGACATCAAAAATGCAGTTTTTGGTAGAATAATTTATTCTCTTTTAGAAAAAATTTATTTTAGTTACTATAGATTTGTAACTCAATTAATTTCCTTTAAAATGAGCTATTGAACAACTCTTTACGATGATCCAGTGCCAAGCTATCTCTGGAAACAAAAGAAAAAAAATATCCCGTTTAGGCAGAATGTTGTAGCTGCCACTTTTCTTGATTTCAAGCCAATATATTTCCCTTGCTGTTCTCAAGCCAAGGGACAGAAAGTTTACTATACAGGGATTTCGGATAAGGCGGTTCTAATGGTGTACTTTTTGTTTTGATCTGACTCATTTTTTAGGAGCTATGGGTTTTTATATTTCTTAACATTGGACGTGATCGTCTCTTACTAGGTTGCTAGCTACCGCTGCAACTCGGATATAGGAAACAGTTTGTTCCTTATAATACTAACTATTATTTTAATCCTTCGGTTACTATGGGGTAAAATTCATTCTTTAATGTAATTTTATATTTATTAACATTAGACGTGATCGTCTCTTATTAGGTTGCTAGTTACCACTGCAACCCGGTTGCCTATGCAAGTTAATATACGCAAGAGTTCGTTCTTTATTGTATTTTGTCTAGCCTGCTCAATTTTTACTTCTCGATACGCCTGGTTGGTTGAATACCTTTGCTTTTCTCTTTTCAAGATACTATCTCTGTTGTCTGTGTAGTACTGTTTTTTAACTTGCGTGCAGCTTGCTTTGATCTAACCATTATGTAATTAACGAATGAGACCATTTACATCTTTGTCGGTCTTAAGTAGTAGTTATGACGTCACGGTATAATGATTTTATTTCATGACGTCATGGCGCAATGATATTATTTCATGACGTCTTCAGAAACAACAATATAATTTCGTGTTTTTCTATTCACGTCTCATAGCTCTAATATAAAACTATGACGACATTCATTATTTATCCAGTAAGGTTTCAGACAAGGTAGTTCTAATGATATACTTTTGTTTCGATCTTACTCTATTTTTAGGAGTTTTGGGGTTTTATATTTCTTAGCATTGGACTGATCGTCTCTTGCTAGGTTGCTAGCTACTGCTGCAACCCAGATTCACATATATATTATTTATGAGAGGCAGCCTGGCTGAGTGGTCCAAGGCACTGGTGTTAGCCACCAGTCTCTTTGGAGGCGTGGGTTCAAATCTTACCACTAGTATACGATTATGTTTGAAAGACTGCAGTGTGAAAAGACATCAAAAATGCAGTTTTTGGTGGAAAAATTTATTCTCTTTTAGAAATAATTTATTTTAGTTACTATAGATTTTTAACCCAATTAATTTCCTTTAAAATGAGCCATTGAACAACTCTCTACGATGTTCCAGTGCTAAGCTATCTGTGGAAAAGAAAAAAAAGAAAAAAAAATATTCCGTTTAGGCAGAATGTTCTAGTAGCTGCCACTTTTCTTGATTTTCAAGCCAATATATTTCCTTTGGCTGTTCAAGCCAAGAGACTGAAAGTTTCCTATACAGGGGTTTCGGACAAGGCGGTTCTAATGGTGTACTTTTGAATTTGATCTGACTCCTTTTTTAGGAACTATGGGTTTTTATATTTCTTAACATTGGACGTGATCGTCTCTTACTAGGTTGCTAGCTACCGCTGCAACCCGGATATTTCTTAACATTCGAAGTGATCGGCTCTTACTAGGTAGCTAGCTATCACTGCAACCCGGATTTGATCTGAGTTTTTTTTAGGAGTTATGGGTTTTTATATTTCTCAATATTGGACGTGATCGTCTCTTACTAGGTTGCTAGCTACCACTGCAACCCGGAAAATTTATTTCTTATTATTGAGGTTGATTGTCTCTTACTAGGTTTGCTTGCTACCGCTACAACCCGGACTACCACTACATCGAGATACTGTGAAATTACAAACAGGAAAAAGCCTATGGCTTTTTCTTAATTGGAATAGTAAGAGACAATCTGGGTAATACCTATGATAATGACGTCATTGACCAATCTTGATCAAGAAATTATATCTGATGAAACTTACATATTCTGCATTTACGATGAACCATATCGATCCTTTTATTTACTTGTAGCTACCCCTGGAGCCACCGTATATCAGTTACTATTGGTGAGAGATCGTTCTTTACTGTAACTCTTACTAGGTTGCTAGCTACCGCTACAACCCGGATGTAGCTACCCCTGGAGCCACCGTCTATCAGTTACAATTGGCAAGAGATCGTTCTTTACTGTAATCTCTTACTAGGTTGCTAGCTACCGCTGCAACCCGGATTAGTATAGGCAAGAGGTCGTTCTTTAATGTAATCTGAGCCACCGTGCTGCCGGTGACCAAAAAGGCACCAATGACTAACACCATTTATGATCGATCCTTATTTCCCACTATACAAGTTTGTATAGGCAAGAGTTCGTTCTTTATTGTAATACAAGCCTACACTATAGTTAAGCGACCCATACCAGTTAGTATAGGCAAGAGTTGGATCTTTATTATAATTTCAGGACAGTTTGTTCTACTACACAGAGAATTTTTTGCCAAATATTCAGTAGAACTAAACGAACTGTTTAAAACACAGTTAGAAATGCTTTTTTCTTGAGTCGGTGTTCCAGGAATTTGTTCTAAATCATTAGTTTACAAACACATTTACTAATAACCCTAACAGGCTCGTTTTCGCCATAATTGAAAAACATTGCTTTTCCTTCGCTGTTGATAGGTATGCTTGTATATATATTTTTATTGCTGCTACATAAACTGCAATTGCTCCTTCCAAAATTAATATACGAATTTTCTAAGAAGTACGCCTCCGTATATTCACTGTGTTGTCGAACATTTTCCATTGCATCTATAAACTGTTCCGCAGTTGCCAATCCATACCTTGGAAGCTTTTCGTTAAACTGACAACATTTCTTTTGGATATTACTATGAAGCTTTGCCAAGGAATTTCTAGCCGACTTTTCAACAGCATCCGCTCTTTCAAAGAGAATTTTAATCTGTAATTTTGAATACTTTTTGTGATCCCGATAAAACATGCGTAAAATGTTTCTCAATTTACAAAGATCAGCCTGCATTTTTGCCATCTTCTTGTATTTCTGAATGTAATTTTTCCCTTTGTCCTTATGCGTTCTTCGGTACAACCTCGCAGAGAATTTAATTTTTTCATTATAGATTTTGTCACCCCAGTAACGCTCCTTGATCTTTTGTTTGGCTGTCTCAATTTTTGCATGTCTATAATCTTCATCATTGTGATAACACATCTTGCTGTTTTGTTTTGCTCTCTCAATTATTACTTTTCGATACGCCTGGTCGGTTGAATACCTTTGTTTTGCTCTCTCAATTATTACTTCTCGATACGCCTGGTCGGTTGAATACCTTTGTTTTGCTCTCTCAATTTTTACTTCTCGATACGCCTGGTCGGTTGAATACCTTTGTTTTGCTCTCTCAATTATTACTTCTCGATACGCCTGGTCGGTTGAATACCTTTGTTTTGCTCTCTCAATTTTTACTTCTCGATGCGCTTGGTCGGTTAAATACCTTTGCTTTTCTCTTTTCAAGATACTATCTCTGTTGTTTGTGTAGTACTGTTTTTTCAATTTGCGTGCAGCTTGCTTGATTGAAACCATTATGTAATTATGAATGTGAACATTTACAGTTCTGACGCTTCCTATATAGTAATTATGACGTCACAGCGTAATGATTTTATTGACGTCAAGGCGCAATGATATTATTTCATGACGTCATCAGAAACAACAATATAATTTCGTGTTTTTCTATTCACTTCATAGCTCTAATATAAAGCTACGACATTCATTATTTATCTAGTAGGGTTTCAGACAAGGTAGTTCTAATGATGTACTTTTGTTTTGATCTTACTCTATTTTGTAGGACTTTTGTTATATTTCTTAGCATTGGACTGATCGTCTCTTACTAGATTGCTAGCTACTGCTGCAACCCAAATTCACATATATATTTATTTATGAGAGGCAGCCTGGCCGAGTGGTCCAAGGCACTGGTGTTAGCCACCAATCTCTTCGGAGGCGTGGGTTCAAATCTTACCGCTGGTATACGAATATGTTTGAAAGACTGCAGTGTGAAAAGACATCGAAAATGCAGTTTTTGGTGGAAAAATTTATTCTCTTTTAGAAATAATTTATTTTAGTTACAAAAGGTTTTTAACCCAATTAATTTCCTTTAAAATGAGCTATTGAACAACTATCTACGATGTTCCAGTGCCAAGCTATCTGTGGAAAAGAAAAAGAAAAAAAAGAAAAAAATATCCCGTTTGGGGAGAATAACGTGGTTAAAGTCAATTTTCTTGATTTTCAAACCAATATATTTCCCTTGCTGTTCAAGCCAAGGGACTGAAAGTTTCCTATACAGGGGTTTCGGACAAGGCGGTTCTAATGGTGTACTTTTTGTTTTGATCTGATTTCTTTGTTAGGAACTATGGGTTTTTATATTTCTTAACATTGGACGTGATCGTCTCTTACTAGGTTGCTAGCTACCGCTGCAACCCGGATTTCTAGCCGAATTTTCAACAGCATCCGCTCTTTCAAAGAGAATTATAATCTGTAATTTTGAATACTTTTTGTGTTCCTGGTAAACATGCGTAAAATGTTTCTCAATTTACGAAGATCAGCCTGCATTTTTGCCATCTTCTTGTATTTCTGAACGTAATTTTTCCCTTTTTCCTTATGCGTTCTTCGGTACAACCTCGCAGAGAATTTAATTTTTTCATTATAGCTTTTGTCACCCCAGTATCTACCCATTATTCTGGTAGCAACTTTTTTCTTATGTTTGTTTCGGTAATCTTCGTCATTATCATACCGTTCCTTGCTCTTTTGTCTAGCCTGCTCAATTGTTGCTTCTCTATAAAGTTTATCATTGTGATAACGCTCCTTGATCTTTTGTCTAGCCTGCTCAATTCTTGCTTCTCTGTAATCTTCATCATTTTGCTAACACTCCTTGATCTTTTGTTTGGCTGTCTCAATTTTTACTTGTCGATACACCTGGACGGTTGAATACCTTTGCTTTTCATTTTTCTTATATTTGATTCGGTAATCTTCATCATTATCATACCGTTCCTTGATCTTTTGTTTGGCTGTCTCAATTTTCGCAAGTCTATAAACTACGTCATTATAATAACGCTGTTTTTGACTATCAATTTTCGCATCTTGATACGCGTGGTCGGTTGAATACCTTTGCTTTTCTCTTTTCAAGATACTATCTCTGTTGTTTGTGTAGTACTGTTTTTTAACTTGCGTGCAGCTTGCTTTGATCTAACCATTATCTAATTATGAATGAGAACATTTACAGTTCTGACGCTTCTTATATAGTAATTATGACGTCACGACGTAATGATTTTATTTCATGATGACGTCATGGCGCAATGATATTATTTCATGACGTCTTCAGAAACCACAACATAATTTCGTGTTTTTCTATTCACGTCATAGCTCTAATATAACGCTATGACGACATTCATTATTTATCTAGTAGGGTTTCAGACAAGGTAATTCTAATGATGTACTTTTGTTTTGATCTGACTCTATTTTTAGGAGTTTTGGGTTTTTATATTTCTTAGCATGGGACTGATCGTCTCTTACTAGGTTGCTAGCTACTGCTGCAACCCAGATTCACATATATATTATTTATGAGAGGCAGCCTGGCCGAGTGGTCCAAGACACTGGTGTTAGCCACCAGTCTCTTCGGAGGCGTGGGTTCAAATCTTACCGCTGGTATAATGTTTGAAATACTTTAGTGTGAAAAGACATCAAAAATGCAGTTTTTGGTGGAAAAATTATTCTCTTTTAGAAATAATTTATTTTAGTTACTATAGATTTTTAACTTAATTAATTTCCTTTAAAATGAGCTATTGAACAACTCTCTACGATGTTCCAGTGCCAAGCTATCTCTGGAAAAGAAGAAAAAAGAAAAAAAAAGAAAAAAATATCCCGTTTATGCAGAATATTGTAGTATGTAGAATGTTGGTTCAAGCCATGGGACAGAAAGTTTCCTATACAGGGGTTTCGGACAAGGCGGTTCTAATGGTGTACTTTTTGTTTTGATCTGACTCCTTTGTTAGGAACTATGGGTTTTTATATTTCTTAACATTGGACGTGATCGTCTCTTACTAGGTTGCTAGCTACCGCTGCAACCCGGATTTTTCTTATACATTTTTCGGCAATCTTCATCATTGTGATAACGCTCCTTGGTCTTTTGTCTAGCCTGCTCAATTGTTGCTTCTCTATTATCTTCATCATTATGATAACGCTACTTGAACTTTTGTTTGGCTGTCTCAATTTTCGTATGTCTATAATCTTCATCATTGTGATAACACATCTTGCTGTTTTGTTTTGATCTCTCAATTTTTACTTCTCGATATGCCTGGTCGGTTGGATACCTTTGCTTTTCTCTTTTCAAGATACTATCTCTGTTGTCTGCGTAGTACTGTTTTTTTTAACTTGCGTGTATCTTGCTTTGATCTAACCATTATGTAATTCACGAATGAGATCATTTACATCTTTGTCGTTCTTAAGTAGTAATTATGAAGTCATGGCCTAATGATTTTATTTCATGACGTCATGGCGCAATGGTATTATTTCATGACGTCTTCAGAAACAACAATATACTTTCGTGTTTTTCTATTCACGTCATAGCTCTAATATAAAACTATGACGACATTCATTATTTATCTAGTAGGGTTTCAGACAAGGTAGTTTTAATGATGTACTTTTGCTTTGATCTGACTCTATGCTTAGGAGTTTTGGGTTTTTATATTTCTTAGCATTGGACTGATCGTCTCTTACTAGGTTGCTAGCTACTGCTGCAACCCAAATTATGAGAGGCAGCCTGGCCGAGTGGTCCAAGGCACTGGTGTTAGCCACCAGTCTCTTCGGAGGCGTGGGTTCAAATCTTACCGCTGGTATACGATTATGTTTGAAAGACTGTAGTGTGAAAAGACGTCCAAAATGCAGTTTTTGTTGGAAAAATTTATTCTCTTTTAGAAATAATTTATTTTAGTTACTATAGATTTTTAACCCAAATAATTTCCTTTAAAATGAGCCATTGAACAACTATCTACGATGTTCCAGTGCCAAGCCATCTGTGGAAAAGAAAGAAAATAAAAAAAAATATCCCGTTTAGGTAGAATGTTGTAGTAGCTGCCACTTTTCTTGATTTTCAAGCCAATATATTTCCCTTGCTGTTCTAGCCAAGGGAAAGAAAGTTTACTGTACAGGGGTTTCGGACAAGGCGGTTCTAATGGTGTAATTTTTGTTTTGATCTGACTACTTTTTTAGGAACTATGGGTTTTTATGTTTCTTAACAATGGACGTGATCGTCTCTTACTAGGTTGCTAGCTACCGCTGCAACCCGGATTACACACATCAGAACCGTCACTGAGATTGAATAAGAAAGTTTCACTTATTTTACGTGGCTCAGACTTCCGAAGACTTATATGAAGCTGATAGTATCGATTTATAAATTGATCATAGGACATTTGGGAAGGAAATTTAGATGCTACATGCTCATAGCAGCTGCAAAACTCTATGGAGATGAAAATTAAATGCCTCCTTACTATCGTTCGGTTTCATGCATCTTATTTAATATGAGCAGGTGCTACTCAGGTTCTCCATTAATTTAGTTATGAAATTTTAAATTGTGACCCAAAAGTTTGTTTTTTCATAGGAGGGTTGATTTTTCTGCAAGTTTTATTTCTTCGAAAACTAATGGTCGAAGTTAACGTGAAAAAGTACCAGTAATTATTTGAGGCTCAGAATTGGTAGAAACACCTTCTAGCTTTTTGAAAACGTAGTAAACCCAATTGAATTTGTTCTGATTTGAAGCACACCCTTGGAATATCTTGGTATTTGTTGTTTCAATTTGTTTTGAAGATTCATTGTACATTCAATTCTGTTTGGTTATTACTTACGTCACGTTTTGAGTATTGAGAAACTAACAAAACTTAAAACTAATTTTTAAATTTTAAGGTAATTTTCTAGTTTTAATTATTTGATTAAAATTATTTCTAAGATATAATAAATATTTTTGCAGATTACATAATAAATTTAGCAATTTTGAACTGAAAACTAAAATAAAATAAAAATTGAGCTTGGTAGTTAGAACCTAACCAAAAATCAAACTAATTTAAAAATTCTAAGGTATTTTTCCATTTTGAATTAAATAATTCAAATTATTGCTCGGATATCATAAATATTTTTGTATTTTCATTATTCTATATTATATTGAACTATAGAATAAAATAGAATAGAACTTATTGACACAAAAGCCCAAAGAACTGTGGTCACAAGAACAAAGACACTTTGTTACAAGCATAAATTGGCACAGAACTATAATCTAAGCTAGTGAAATATCACTCTCATACCTAATCTTCAAAAAAAAATAAACCTTTCTTTATGTTCTATACCCATCGTCAGGAACCTTCCGAATCTCTTTATACCTCCCATATCTTTCCTTGCTAATAAATGTATTATCTCATCTCTCTCCCAAACCTCAACCCCGGACAATTCTTTTCTTAAATCTTTTAATTCACTACACTTTCCCACAAAATGAACCAAATCTTCCTCTTTTCTGCACATGGGACAGAAGTAAGGAGCAGAAGCTTGCCTAACCCCTCCCAGATACTTCCTTCTATCAGCTAGTGGTAACCCATCTGACCTAACACAAATAATCAACTTTTTTTGCCTCTTTTGAACCTCCGCCTTAAAATACAATTCTTCTCCCCACTGCTCCTTAGCCTTTGCATATAACTTTAGTGATTGGGTCTCATTCACTCAAGCATGCCGTACCAGGATCTCCTGGCCCCTTAACCTCTCCCTGACCTATTTGAAACTGCTCCTTCCTTTAATCCAATCCCTAGCCCACCATTTTATAGCTCTGAAAATCCGGAATCTTCCAATATATACTTAATTGAGATGGCCACGTATCACTCTTTGGGATAACCAGAGCCTCTAAATATACTGCTTTTGTTATCCTTACTCTAGGCATAGTCAGGATTTTCTCCCATAGTCTTATCATCCCTACTAGCCTATCACTTCTTAAAGAAAATAAACCTAGATCTCCTCTCAATACTAAAATATTCGTTGAAAAATGTAGACATAAAACTCTCTTAAAATACTGAAGCTGAATCTTCTTCATTGTCTCACCAGCTATGTATCCCCAAACTTCAGATCCATAATACACAGCCAATTCAATCTTTACTTGAAATATCTGCTTATGCATCTTCAGGTTCTCTATGTTTGCCAGTTGGATAGCAGTCACAGCATAGGCGCAGGACTTTCCTTTAGCAAGACTTAGCTTCAGCTGCTTTCCAAACTTACCATTTGACGAAAACTTACATCCAAAATATGTAAACTCATCCCTACATTCTAAATCTATTCCCTCCTATTTTACTCTATCCCTACTTGTAATTTTACCCCCTTTTCTAAAAACCATAACTACCGACATCTTTACATTCAGGCTTAGTTGTTTCCTATCTATATAATACTTAGTTCTATCCAACAAGAACTGTAAATCCTCTCTAGACTTCGCCACTAGTGCCAGGTCATCTGCGAACATCAGCATGCATAGTTCACAGACATCTAATGACACCATTGGGGCTCCTTGCTTCCTAAGAAAATCCGGCAAATCATTAATAAACAACGAAAACAGCCGCGGAGACAGGGGGCAACCTTGTTTAACCCCCTTTCTAGAACAAATTACATCTGAAAATTTTCCTGCAGCCCTAATAAAAATCTTTGTAGCTTCATACATACCTATTAAAATCCTTACAAGTGGGTATGGCTACATACAATTTCCCTCCCTTCTTATTTATAAACTTATGAATTAAACACTTTAATATAAGAATCTGACCAATCGTACTATGTCCCTCTCTGAATCCTGACTGCTCCGCGGCTAGCCTTTCAGTTTTCTGGAGCCAACTTCTAAGTCTGTTATCTAATACCTTCGCCATTAGCTTTCCTAGTGTGTTACCTAAATGTATACATCTATAATTTTCATGTAGTTTCCTATTCCCTTTCTTAAAAATCGGCTCTCGTGCTGCAAGGTTCTACTCACTAGGCTAAATTCCAGGTCGAAAAACTGCTGTAAATATCAAAGAAATAATATACAATGTTACGCTTCTACTAAACTTCCATAGAACTGCTTCAATACCATCAGGACCAGGTGCTGAACATCCCTTCATCTCTTTTAAACTTTTCCGTACTTCTTCTACCGTAACTGGCTCGATTAAGGCATCATCTTCTTCCTTCATAGGGCCATAAACTTGATCTTTGACACTCGTCTTCCAATTATCTTCAAATACACACTCATTTTCTGTTGTCTCCTTGCTCTTTAATTCACTCGACCAGGTGTCTTCGGGGGGGGGATATCTTGGCTTGTCTCTCTTCTGGTAGAACTTGAAACCTTCTTCCAAAAGAAGGTTTCAAGCTTTCTATGGATTTTTCTTAATTAGAATAATAAGAGACGACCTGGCTCTAACCTATGATTATGGAATCATTGATCAAATTTGGCGTGATTCTTTACGTAGTAAAAAATAAAATATCTTTGAAAAGACTGCAGTATGAAAAGACATCAAAAATGCACTTTTTTGTAAAAAGTGATTCTATTTAAATTTTTTATTTTTGATTAAAAAACGCCCTACAACTTTTACTTTTTGTTCAAATAAGCGCTCTTGCAAGATTCTAGGACCTCTGGGTCGACCCGATCACCCCTGGTAAAAAAATGCAAACAAATCAACACGCATCCGTGGTCGTTGTTCTGGCAAAAAAATACAAAATTCCACGTTTTTGCAGATAGGAGCTTGAAACCTCTACAGTAAGGTTCTCTAATACGCTGAATCTGATGTGTGATTTAAATCAAGATTATATGACTTTTAGGGGTCGTTTCTCCTTTTTTTGAAAATAAGGCAAATTTTCTCAGGCTCTTAACTTTTGATGGATGTGAGTAAACTTGATGAAACTTATATATTTGAAATCAGCATAAAAATCTATTTCTTTGGATGTATCTATTGCTATTAAAATTCCCTTTTTCGAGTTTTGGTTAATATTGAGATGAGTGGCTCTTACTGTACAGTTTGTTACCACAAACTGTTTGATATATCGAAGTGCCTTTTATAATAACTTTATATTCGTTCTTTATTATAATGATCGAGCCTTTATGTGCTACATCCAACGACTATGACGTCATCGATCAATATTGTATATAAAAAATTAAGTTTTTCGTAAAAAATATTTAATTTAAAAAAAAATTAAGTACAAATGGCACTAGATCTAGAGATTTACTTTAAAATGAGTCATTGAACAACTCTCTACGATGTTCCAGTGCCAAGCTATCGGTGGAAGAGAAGAAAGAAAAAAATATCCCGTTTGTGGAGAATAACGTGGTAAAAGTCAATTTTCTTGATTTTCAAGCCAATATATTTCCCTTGCTGTTCAAGCCAAGGGACAGAAGGCTTCCTATATAGGGGTTTCAGACAAGGCGGTTCTAATGGTTTACTTTTTGTTTTGATCTGACTCCTTTTATAGGAGCTATGGGTTTTTATATTTCTTAACATTGGACGTGATCGTCTCTTACTAGACTGCTAGCTAACGCTGCAACCCGGATGAGAGACAGCTTGGCCGAGTGGTCCAAGGCGCTGGTTGTAGCCACCAGTCTCTTCAGAGGAGTGGGTTCAAACCTTACCGCTGGTATACGATTATGATTTATGCACAAAAATCAAATATCTTTCAAAAGACTGCAGTATGAAAAGACATAAAAAATGCAGTTTTTAGTGGAAAAATTTATTCTATTTATTTTTAACTCAATTAATTTCCTTTAAAATGAGCCATTGAACAACTCTCTACGATGTTCCAGTACCAAGCTATATGTTGAAAAGAAAAAAAAAATATCCTGTTTAGGCAGAATGTTGTAGTAGCCGCCACTTTTTCTTGATTTTTAAGCCAATATATTTCCCTTGCTGTTCATGCCAAGGGACAGAAAGTTTTCTATACAGGGGTTTTGGAAAAGGCCGTTCTAATGGTGTACTTTTTTGTTTTGATCTGACTTTTTTTTAGGAGCTATTGGTTTTTATATTTCTTAACATTGGACGTGATCGTCTCTTACTAAGTTGCTAGCTACCGCTGCAACCCGGATCCAGTGCCCAACTAGCTGAGGAGAAAAAAAAGCAGAAAGAAAAAAAGATGACGTTGGTGTGGTTTTTGCTTACGTTGGTGCGCTTTTTAGTTTATATCAAAACTAAATTCTATTACTATTAATTGCAAAAAACTCAGCAGCACCAGGCTGACTAAAGCTAACACATGCTCTTTCTTCATAATTAAATAGTAAAAGACATATGTTTACTCTTAAATAGGTTTCAGATATCTCTAAAACCAAGATTTCGATGTAAATTAAATAATCCCCATTTATAGTGAACTGTCTGATTCTTTATGTAATTCTCATTTATATTATCAATCCTTTATGTAACCATATCCTAAAAATTTATTTTATAATAATGGTTATTTTTTTTACTTTAATACTTCAGTTACTATAGGTTACAGTTCGTTCTTTATTGTAACAAGCCAAATAACAGAAAGTTTACTATACAAGGGTTTTGGACCAGGCGGTTCTAATGGTGTACTTTTTGTTTTGATCTGCCTTTTTTTAGGAGTAATGGATTTTTATATTTCTTAACATTGGACGTAATCGTCTCTTACTAGGTTTTTAGCTACCGCTGCAACCCGGATCATTGATCAATCTTTAATATGAAATATGTTTAAAATGAGTCATTGAACAACTCTCTACGATGTTTCAGTGTCAAGCTATCTGTGGAATTACTAACCTATTATATAATCAAGTGGCGTATAAAATTTAGTATAGGCAAGAGATCGTTCTTTATTATAAACTAGCGGTAGCTGCAACCCGGATAATAATGCTATATCATTTAAAACAGGAAAAAGCCTACGGCTTTTTCTTCTTTGAAATAGTAAGACACGAACCTCAAGTAACTACCCCTGGAACCACCATATATCAGTTACTATGGATGAGAGATCGTTCTTTACTGTAAAAAGGTTTCTGCCGTAATTCCTTTTTTTCAAAATTAAATTAATTACTATGGGTTAGAGGTCATAACCTAGCTACCACTGCAACCCAGATTTTCACTAAAAAAGTGATCATTTACTATAGGCAACAGTTCGTTCTTTAATATTATCCTAGCTAAAATAGGGAAGATAATATGAATGAACCACAGGGTTCAGTTTCTTTGGGCTTGAGTCCGTTCTTTACTATAACTACCGCTTGAACCCGGATTATAAATTACAAACAGGAAAAAGCCTACGGCTTTTTCTTCTTTGGAATAGTAAGAGACGATCCTCAAATAATCAGACAGATAACTAGGTTTATGATTTGTTCTTTAGCATAAGCTTCATTAATCGGATTTCTTATAATATCCTACATTGTCTAGAGGTTGGGATAGCTCTCACCCAGTTGGCTTGAGTTCAATTTCCATATGGGAAATTTTTAATTATGATGATTTCTTAAGGAATATAATTAAAATTTCTTAATGTAATAAAAATAATTTGATTTAATTACAAAAGGTTTTTAACTCCATTAATTTCCTTTAAAATGAGTTTTTTAATTGCTCTCTACGATGTTCCAGTGCCTAGCTATCGGTTGAATTACTAACCTATACTATAATTAAGTGGCGTATAAAATTTAGTATAGGCAAGAGGTCGTTCTATATTATAATATGAGAGGCAACCTGGCCGATTGGTCCAAGGCACTGGTGTTAGCCACCAGTCTCTTCGGAGGCGTGGGTTCAAATCTTACCGCTGGTATACGATTATGTTTGAAAGACTGCAGTGTGAAAAGACATCGAAAATGCAGTTTTTGGTGAAAAAATTTATTCGCTTTTAGAAATAATTTATTTTAGTTACAAAAGGTTTTTAACCCAATTAATTTCCTTTAAAATGAGCTATTGAACAACCCTCTACGATGTTCCAGTGCCAAGCTATCTGTGGAAAAGAAAAAAAGAAAAAAAGAAAGAAAAAAATATCCCGTTTAGGCAGAATGTTGTAGTAGCTGCCACTTTTCTTGATTTTCAAGCCAATATATTTCCCTTGCTGTTCAAGCCAAGGGACAGAAAGTTTCCTATACAGGGGTTTCGGACAAGGCGGTTCCAATGGTGTACTTTTTGTTTTGATCTGACTCCTTTGTTAGGAACTTTGGGTTTTAATATTTCTTAACATTGGACGTGATCGTCTCTTACTAGGTTGCTAGCTACCGCTGCAACCCGGATCTCTTACTAGGTTGCTAGCTACCACTGCAACCCGGATAATTGTTGCTTCTCTGTAATCTTCATCATTACCATACCGTTCCTTGATCTTTTGTTTTGCTGTCTCAATTTTTGCATGTCTATAATCTTCATCATTGTGATAACACATCTTGCTGTTTTGTTTGATTACTTCTCGATACGCCTGGTCGGTTGAATACATTTGCTTTTTTCTTTTCAAGATACTATCTCTGTTGTTTGTGTAGTACTGTTTTTTTAACTTGCGTATAGCTTGCTTTGATCTAACCATTATCTAATTATGAATGAGAACATTTACAGTTTTGACACTACTCATATAGTAATTATGACGTCACGGCGTAATGATTTTATTTCATGACGTCACGGCGCAATGGTATTATTTCATGACGTCTCCAGAAACAACAATATAATTTCGTGTTTTTCTATTCACGTCTCATAGCTCTAATATAAAACTATGATGACATTCATTATTTACCTAGTAGGGTTTCAGACAAGGTAGTTCTAATGATGTACTTTTGTTTTGATCAGACTCTATTTTTAGGAGTTTTGGGTTTTTATATTTCTTAGCATTGGACTGATCGTCTCTGGCTAGGTTGCTAGCTACTGCTGCAACCCAAATTATGAGAGGCAGCCTTGCCGAGTGGTCCAAGACACTTGTGTTAGCCACCAGTCTCTTCGGAGGTGTGGGTTCAAATCTTACCGCTGGTATACGATTATGTTTGAAAGACTGCAGTGTGAAAAGACATCAAAAATGCAGTTTTTGGTGGGAAAATTTATTCTCTTTTAGAAATAATTTATTTTAGCTACCATAGATTTTAACCCAATTAATTTCCTTTAAAAAGAGCCATTGCACAACTCTCTACGATGTTCCAGTGCCAAGCTATCTCTGGAAACAAAGAAAAAAAGAAAAAAGGAAAAAAAAATATCCCGCTTAGCCAGAATGTTGTAGTAGCTGCCACTTTTCATGATTTTAAAGCCAATATATTTCCCTTGCTGTTCAAGCCAAGGGACAGAAAGTTCACTATACAGGGGTTTCGGACATGGCGGTTCTAATGGTGTACTTTTTGGTTTGATCTGACTCCTTTTTTAGGAACTATGGGTTTTTATATTTCTTAACATTGGACGTGATCGTCTCTAACTAGGTTGCTAGCTACCGCTGCAACCCAGACTAGTGGAGGAGAAAAATCAAACGGAAAAAAAAGATGCCCTATGTGGGGAATATCGTGGTTAAAGTCAATTTTCTTGATTTTCAAGTCAATATATTTTCCTTGTTATTCAAACCAAGGGACGGTAAGTTTCCTACATAGAGTTTTTGGACAGGGCAGTTCAAATCATGTACTTCATGTTTTGATCTGAATCTTTTTTCAGGAGTTATGGGTTACTTTTTTTTACAATGGGGCGTGATCGTCTCTTACTAGGTTGCTAGCTACCGCTGCAACCCGAATTGCTAGCTACCGCTGAAACCCGAATTGCTAATTACCGCTGCAACCCGAATTGCTAGCTACGACTGCAACACAGAGGTTGCAAGCTACCACTGCAACCCAGATTCAAATGGATGATGATGGTTTCTAGGAAACTAAGGTTACAAAATTTTAGTATCTTTATGGGCTTTACTGTTTGTTCTTTACTTCAAAATATATCGAGCCTTAATGTTAAAATACATATTAAATCCCAAGGCGGGCAGTTAGAATCTATCCGAAAATAAAACTAATTTAAAAATTTTAATGTATTTTTCTAGTTTGAATTGAAAGATTCGAACTATTTCTCGGATACCATAGATACTTTTGCAGTTTACAAATGCTGCAAAGAATGCATAAGGACGAAGTTAAAAATTACATTCAGAAGTTCAAAAAGATGGCAACAATGCAGGCGGATCTTTGCAAATTGAGAAAAATTTTACGAATGTTTTACCTGGAATACGAAAAACATTCAAAATTACTGATTAAAATTATCTCTGAAAGATCGGATTTTGTTAAAAAGTTGGCTAGAAATGCTTTGGCAAAATTTCATAGTAAAATCCAAAAGAAATGTTGTATGTTTAATGAACAGATTCCAAGGTATGAACCGGCAACTGCGGAACAGTTTACAGATGTAATGGAAAAGATTACACATCACTGTGAATATATGGAGGCATAATTATTCTTTACTTAGTTTCAGCTGAATTCGATGACCGAGCCTTTATGTACTACATCCAACGACTATGACGTCATTGATCATTGGTGTACATAAAAATGAAGTTTTTCGTAAAAAATTGATTCTATTACAAAAAAAATTCATCACAAATGGCACTAGATCTAGAGATTTCTTTTAAAATGAGCCATTGAAAAATTCTCTACGATGTTCCAGTGCCAAGCTATAAGTGAAAAAGAAGAAAAGAGAAAGAAAATACCGTTTAGGGAGAATGCTGTAGAAGCTGCCAAATTTCTTGATTTTCAAGCCAATATATTTCCCTTGCTGTTCAAGCCAAGGTAAAGAAAGTTCCCTATATAAGAGTTTCAGATATGGTGGTTCTAATAGTGTACTTTTTTGATCTGGCTCTATTTTAAGCAGTTATGGGTTATTATGTTTCTTTGCATTGGACGTAATTGTCTCTTACTAGGTTGCTAGCTACCACTGCAACCCAGAATTGTTAAAAAAAAAAACAAAATTACTGCATTTTACATAATTATGGATAATTATATAAGAAGAAACCTAATTGACAAATAAAATTTATGATGAACTATATCGGTCCTTTATGTAAAATTCATTATTATATGAAAATTTCTTGTCTTAGAGGTTAGAACTAAGGACTTTGAATCCTGCGATCTGAGTTCAAATCTCGGTTGACAGTTTTTACGAGATGTAGCTTACTTCTACTACCATTTAGGTTTCTGCCGTAATTCTTTCCTTTCAAAATTAAATTAGTTACTATGGCCTAGAGTCAGTTCTTTCCCATATCGTAATAATTTATTTTATAATAATTATTATTTTTGTTAATTTAAAAAGGTTTCTATATACAGCAATTTCCTTTAAAATGAGCAATCAGACAGCTCTTTATTATGACCATGAATTGTTTGATTTAATACTTCCGTTACTAGGGGTTACAGTTCTTTCTTTATTGTAATCTTACTAGGTTGCTAGGTACCGCTGCAACCCGGACTATATACGATTATAATGTCATTCATCAAGCTTGTACATGAAAATGCAGTTTTTTGTTCAAATTGGTTCTATTTTAAAAAATATTTAATTTTTATTTACAAAAGGCACTAGATGTAGCAATTTTCTTTAAAATGAGCCATAATACAGCTCTCTATGATTTTCCAGTGCCCAGCTAGCTGAGGAGACAAAAAAAAACGGAAAGAAAAAAGATACCGTTTGTGGAAAATATCGTGGTTAAAGTCAATTTCCTTGATTTCAAGCTAATATATTTTCCTTGTTATTCAATCCAAGGGACGGTGAGTTTGCTATATAGAGGTTTTGAACAAGGCGGTTCTAATAGTGTACTTCTTGTTTTGATTTGAATCTTTTTTCAGGAGTTATGGGTTACTTTGCTTTTACTATGGGGAGTGATCGTCTCTTACTAGGTTGCTCGCTACCGATGCAACCCCGATATGATGACTTCTTAAGGAAACTAATTAAAATTAATTTATGCTACACTATCTTATCTAAAGATTAGTATGTGTTGCATCATCCTCTATATAATGATTCATTTTAATACTTCAGTTGCCATGGGCTACAGTTCGTTCTTTAATGTAATTCTTTTGATGTATCTCTTTGTATCAAAATTCCGATTTTTAGAGTTTTGGTCACTATTGAGCCAGATCGCTCTTACTGTACAGTTTGTTACCGCGAACTGTTTGACAAATGTATTTTATGGTCTATAGTTCATTGCTTACTATTCTTTGTGAAAACCCTGATACGGTCATTAGAAACACGAGCATTATTAATTTATTATTACAGGAAAAAACTTACGGCTTTTTCTTCTTTGGAATAGTAAGAGACGAACTTCAAAGACCCTGGCAGCTAACTAAGTCTAATATATGCAATGGTTTGCTCTTCTAATGATCGTACTTTAATATAAACTAATGGTGTACTTTTTGTTTTGATCTGACTCTTTTTTTAGGAGTTATGGGTTTTTATATTTCTTAACATTGAACGTGATCATCTCTTACTAGGCTGCTAGCTACCGCTGCCACCTGGATACCGATGATGCCTGCTAAATCCTCATTTACAGTATCGATCCTTTATGTTATACATCCAACGACTATGACGTCATTGATCAATATTGTATATAAAAAATTGAGTTTTTCGTAAAAAATAATTGATTTAAAAAAAAAGTACAAATGGCACTAGATCTAGAGATTTCCTTTAAAATGAGCCATTGAACAACTCTCTACGATGTTCCAGTGCCAAGCTATCTGTGGAAGAGAAAGAATAAAGAAAAAAAAAATATGCCGTTTAGGCAGAATGTTGTAGTAACCGCCACTTTTCTTGATTTTCAAGCCAATATATTTCCCTTACTGTTCAAGCCAAATAACAGAAAGTTTACTATACAGGGATTTCGGACAAGGAGGTTCTAATGGCGTACTTTTTGTTTTGATCTGACTTTTTTTTTGGAGTTATGGGTTTTTATATTTCTTAACATTGGACGTGATCGTCTCTTACTGAGCCATTACACAGCTCTTTATTATGACCACGAGCTGTTTAATTTAATACTTCAGTTACTAGGGGTT
This sequence comes from Artemia sinica, assembly GCA_027921565.1. Classification (NCBI taxonomy): domain Eukaryota; kingdom Metazoa; phylum Arthropoda; class Branchiopoda; order Anostraca; family Artemiidae; genus Artemia; species Artemia sinica. The sequence goes on from CM051276.1 coordinate 33,928,898, forward strand.
AGAGTTCGTTCCTTATTGTAACACGAGCTGTTTAATTTAATACTTCAGTTACTAGGGGTTACAGTTCGTTCCTTATTATAATAAACTGCGAAAATATTTCTGGTGTCTAACCAATAATTTTATTTTTTCTGTTCCAACTGGATAATTACATACAAATTTTAAAAAGAGTTTAGTTTTTTGTTCGGTTTAAGTTACTTGTTTGTTCGGTTGACTTGTTGAGATCTGGGTTTTTATATTTCTTAGCATTGGACTGATCGTCTCTCACTATGCTGCTAGCTACTGCTGTAACCCGGATTCACATATATAGCTATGAGAGGCAGCGTGGCCGATTGGTCAAAGGTGTTGGTGTTAGCCACCAGTCTCTTTGGAGGCGTGGGTTCAAATCTTACCGCTGGTACACGATTATGATTTATGTACAAAAATCAAATATCTTTGAAAAGACCGCAGTATGAAAAGACATAAGAAATGCTGTTTTTAGTTTTAAAATTTTTTATCTTTTAGAAATAATTTATTTTAGTTACAAAATATTTTTAAGCCAATTAATTTCCTTTAAAATGAGCCATTGAACAACTCTCTACGATGTTCCAGTGCCAAGCTATCTGTGGAAAAGAAAAAAAAAGAGAAAGAAAAAAATATGCCGTTTAGGCAGAATGTTGTAGTAGCTGCCACTTTTCTTGATTTTCAAGCCAATATATTTCCATTGCTGATCAAGCCAAATAACAGAAATTTTACTATACATGGGTTTGGACAAGGTGGTTTTAATGGTGTACTTTTTGTTTTGATCTGACTTTTTTTTAGAAGTTATGGGTTTTTATTTTTCTTAACATTGGACGTGATTGTGTCTTACTAGGTTGCTAGCTACCGCTGCAACACGGATTACAACTTGGGTTTCGTTTTATGCTATACCATTACAAACAGGAAAAAGCCTACGGCCTTTTCTTCTTTGAAATAGTAAGAGACGAACCTCAAGCAATCAAGTAGCTAACTAAGTCCAATGTATGTAGCGGTATGCTGTTCCAATAATCGTCTTTTAATGTAGTTATCCTAATGATCGACTTTTAATATAATTAATTTCTACTCTGGGGCGTGATAGTCTCTTACTAGGTGTCTATCTACCACTAAAACCCGGATTCAGCGATTGAGAAATCAAACTAAACCCAATATGTGCCATAATTCATTCTTTACTAGGTTTTGACCATCTCTACAGCCATGCTATCGATGAAACTTACATAGTCCCCATTTATAATTAACCTGACCGATTCCTTATTTAATTTTCTTAGTAAGTTAACCATTTTTTTATCATGTCTTATATGTAACATATTTATAATCTTATATGTAACATATTTATCATGATTCTCCAATAGTACAATGGTAAACATACCCGCTTGTCACGAGGGCGATCGGGGTTCGATTCCCCGTTGTAGGGAATTTTTAATTTGCTGACTTTAAATATAACTTTACAAGCCTACACTATAGTTAAGCAACCCATACCAGTTAGTATAGGCAAGAGTTGGATCTTTATTGTAATGTGCTTTTCTAATGATCGTCCTTTAATATAAACTATGGACTAAAGTTCGTTCTTTAATGTAAAAATTCGATGATCGAGCCTTTATGTAACCCGGATTAAAAAATTATTATCATATATTATATGTAACTTTTATTTTATAAGTCTTCGATAGTCTAATGGTTAGTATGCCCACTTGTTACCTGGGAAAAGGGTGTTCGATTCCCCGTCGGGGAGAACTTTTAATATGTTGAATTAAAAGCACTATCTTTTCAATTTAAAATTTAAAAAAGAAACTTGTTTATTTACATTCTAGATAAAATAATGAAGATAATATGAATGAACCACAGTGTTCAGTTTCTTTGGACTTGAGTTCCTTTTTTAACTATAAATACAAACAGGAAAAAGCCTACGGCTTTTTCTTCTTTTAAATAGTAAGAGACGAAACTCAAACAATCAAGTAGCTAACTAAGTCCAATGTATGGAATGGTTTGTTATTTCAGTGATCGTCTTTTAATGTAACAAATCCAGCCGGTGTCTTTTTCTTTTAATTTGTAGTTCAGCTATCAATAAAACCCTATCATTACTATATCATTAACTATAATTAAGTTGAGTATCTAATCTATTATAGGCAAGAGTTCGTTCTTTATTATAATAATTACAAAAGGTTTCTATATACAGCAGTTTCCTTTAAAATGAGCCATTACACAGCTCTTTACTGTGACAGCGAACCGTTTGATTTAATACTTAAGTTACTATGGGTTAAAGTTCGTTCCTTATTGTAAATATTTCAGTGATTGTCTTTTAATGTAAAAATATAAATACTGTAATCTTAACTATAGTGAAGTTGCGTATGCAAGTTAGTATAGGGAAGAGTTCGATCTTTATTATAACTAATTTGACAATACATAGGTTACTAAGGTTAAGAGTTCGTTCCTTACTATAATAAAAAAGAAACTTGTTTATTTACATTCTAGCTAAAATAATGAAGATAATATGAATGAACCACAGGGTTCAGTTTCTTTGGACTTGAGTTCGTTTTTTAACTATAAATACAAACAGGAAAAAGCCTACGGCTTTTTCTTCTTTTAAATAGTAAGAGACGAAACTCAAACAATCAAGTAGCTAACTAATTCCAATGTATGCAATTGTTTGTTATTTCAGTGATCGTCTTTTAATGTAAATTTACTAACCTATACTATAGTTAAGTGGCCTATATAATTTAGTATAGGCAAGAGGTCGTTCTTTATTATAATCTCGATACGCCTGGTCGGTTGAATACCTTTGCTTTTCTCTTTTCAAGATACTATCTCTGTTGTCTGTGTAGTACTGTTTTTTTTAACTTGCGTGCAGCTTGCTTTGATCTAACCATTATCTAATTAACGAATGAGACCATTTACATCTTTGTCGTTCTTAAGTAGTAATTTTCTTTTTCCCGTTGCATTAGTTACTATGAGACAGACTTCGGTCCTTACTGTAAAACTTTAGCGATTCTAAACTGAAAAACTAACTCAGTCCAATATATGCAATGGTGTGCTTTTCTAATGATCGTCCTTTATTTACTGTAAATTTAGTACTGATTTTTTAACTTGCGTGTAGCTTGCTTTGATCTAACCATTATGTATTCATGAATGAGACCATTTACAGTTTTGACGTTTCTTATATAATAATGATGACGTCACTGCATCAAAAATGCAGTTTTTGGTGGAAAAATTTATTCTCTTTTAGAAATAATTTATTTTAGTTACTATAGATTTTTAACCCAATTAATTTCCTTTAAAATGCGCTATTGAACAACCCTTTACGATGTTCCAGTGCCAAGCTATCTGTGGAAAAGAAAAAAGAAAAAAAAAGAAAAAAATATCCCGTTTGGGGAGAATAACGTGGTAAAAGTCTATTTTCTTGATTTTCAAGCCAATATATTTTCTTTGTTATTCAAGCCAAAGGGCGGTAAGTTTTCTTTATGGAGGATTTGGACAAGGCGGTTCTAATGGTGTACTTTTTGTTTTGATCTGACTCTTTTTTTAGGAGCTACGGGTTTTTATATTTCTTAACATTGGAGGTGATCGTCTCTTACTAGGTTGCTAGCTACCGCTGCAACCCGGACAATCTGAGTTAAAATCTCGGTAGAGCCTTTTTATAACTTGGATAAAAATATTTACGGTTTGGGAAATTTGTGCTGCACTATTATTTCCAAAGATAAGTATGTGCTTTACTTGTTGTAAATAATTCAGCTATCAGTTAAACCGTATCAGTATCAGTATGATACCGATTACACTTACAGAATTCCCATCTACGGTATCTATCCCTTTTGTAATTTGAAGCTCCTATCTGCAAAAATATGGAATTTGGTATTTTTGGCAAAATTGCTTAAGAAATCAAATATCTTTGAAATGTCTGCAATATGAAAAGACAAGTTATAAAAATGCAGTTATTTTGTAAAAAGTGATTCTATTTCAATTTTTTTTATTAAAAAAGCACTAGAACTTTTAATATCCGTTTGATTGAGTCCTCTTGAAACATTCTAGGACCAATAAGTCAATACAATCACCTCTGGTAAAAAAGGCAAATAAACACGCATCCGTGATCTTACAAAATTCCAAAAATACAAAATTCCACGTTCTTGCATATAGGAGCTTGAAACCTCTACAACAAGGTTATCTGATGCACTGAATCTGATTATGTGATTTTCATTAAGATTCTATGACTTAGAGGGTGTTTTTCCTTTTTTTCAAAAATAAGGCAAATTTTCTCAGGCTCTTAACTTTTGATGGTTATAACTAAACTTGATGCAACTTTCATATTTAAAATCAGCATAAGAATCCAGTTCCTTTTATGTATCTATTGGTATCAAAATTCTGTTTTTAGAGTTTCGGTTACTGTTGAGATGGGTCGCTCTTAGTATACAGTTCGTTACCACGAATTATTTGATATAATGTAACAAACAGGAAAAAGCCTATGGCTTTTTCTTATTTGGAATAGTAAGAGACGAACTCTAGAGAGTCAGTCAGAAAACTTAGTCTAATATGTGCCAAGGTTCGTTCTTTATTAGGTTTCAGCCATCTCTATAGCAATGATTCCGATGAAAATTACATAATCCCTATTTATATCTCAGTTAACATGGGCTAGATGTCGTTCTTTACTATACACTATGCATGTTAATATACGCAAGAGTTCGTACTTTATTATACTATGGGTTACAGTTCGTTCCTATTTTCAGGTATTTCTCATGTTTCAATTAAAAAATTAGTATTATTGGTTAGACACCATAAATATTTTTGCATTTTACATAATAAGTTTAGCGATTCTGGACTGAAAACTAAAATAATTGCAATTATAAGACAATAATATGGAGGTACGTACTTTACGGGTTACAAACCAAAAAAAATTTGGTTCCAGGATACAATAATAACTTTGAACCTAGATGAAAAAAATTTTGCTTCCAGGAGAGAAAAAGTAAAACTAATTATAAAATTTTCATGTATTTTTGTAGTTTAAATTAAGAAATTACTATTACTGGTTAGACATTTGCAGTTTACATAATAACTTTAGCGATTAAGCCAAAAAAGAAAATTTTGGTTCCAGGAGTGTCGGTTACTATTGAGACAAGTAGCTATTATTACTATAGATTTCATTACCATGAACTGTTTGATTGCTTCAAAATTCAAATATCTTTGAAAAGACTGCAGTATGAAAATACATCAAAAATGCAATTTTTTTGACAAAATTGATTCTACTTTAAAAAGTATTTTATTTTTAATTAAAAAAGTGACTAGATGTTGCAATTTCCTTTAAAATGAGCTATTATACAGCTCTACATGATTTTCCAGTGTCCAGCTAGCTGAGGAGGAAAATCAAGCGGAAAGAAAAAAATATCCCGTTTGTGGAGAATAACGTGGTTAAAGTCAATTTTCTTGATTTTCAAACCAATATATTTTCTTTGTTATTCAAGCCAAAGGGCGGTAAATTTCCTTTATAGGGTTTCGGACAAGGCGGTTCTAATGGTGTACTTTTTGTTTTGATCTGACTCTTTTTTTAGGAGTTTGGGGGTTTTATATTTCTTAACATTGGAGGTGATCGTCTCTTACTAGGTTGCTAGCTACTGCTGCAACCCGGATTAAGTGGCCTATAAAATTCAGTAGAGGCAAGAGGTCGTTCTTTATTATAATAAAAAGGCACTAGATGCCATTAAACAACTCTCTACGATGTTCCAGTGCCATGCTATCTGTGGAATTACTAACCTATACTATAATTAAGTGGCGTATAAAATTTAGTATAGGCAAGAGGTCGTTCTTTATTATAAATATTTCATGACGTCTTCAGAAACAACAATATAATTTCGTGTTTTTCTATTCACGTCATAGCTCTAATATAAAACTATGACGACATTCAATATTTATCTAGTAGGGTTTCAGACAAGGTAATTCTAATGATGTAATTTTGTTTTGATTTGACTCTATTTTTAGGAGTTTTGTTATATTTCTTAGCATTGGACTGATCGTCTCTTACTAGATTGCTAGCTACTACTGCAACCCAGATTCACATATATAGTTATTTATGAGAGGCAACCTGGCCGAGTGGTCCAAGGCACTGGTGTTAGCCACCAGTCTCTTCGGAGGCGTGGGTTCAAATCTTACCGCTGGTATACGATTATGTTTGAAAGACTGAAGTGTGAAAAGACATCGAAAATGCAGTTTTTGGTGGAAAAATTTATTCTCTTTTAGAAATAATTTATTTTAGTTACAAAAGATTTTTAACCCAATTAATTTCCTTTAAAATGAGCTATTGAACAACCCTCTACGATGTGCCAGTGCCAAACTATCTCTGGAAACAAAGAAAAGAGAAAAGAGAAAAAAATATCCCGTTTAGGCAGAATGTTGTAGTAGCTGCCACTTTTCTTGATTTTCAAGCCAATTTATTTCCCTTGCTGTTGAAGCCAAGGGACAGAAAGTTTCCTATACAGGGGTTTCGGACAAGGCGGTTCTAAAGGTGTACTTTTTGTTTTGATCTGACTCCTTTTTTAGGAACTATGGGTTTTTATATTTCTTAACATTGGACGTGATGGTCTCTTACTAGGTTGCTAGCTACCGCTGCAACCCGGACTATTATACATGTAAGAGAATTCTTCCGATTGGAAGCTGTGAAAAAGAAACTGTTTGTCAAGACGAAACTTAGTATGTCTGCTAAGAAGCCTTGATTTAAAATATTCTGCATTCCTAATCCGAAAAGGTCTTGCCTTGTCACGCAAGCTATATTTGCCTTTCGGGAAAAGATTTGGAAACACTTTTAGATCAAGTTCTTCTTGAAATAAGTCTTCGCTCTCACCTTTTAGTTTCTTGATTTGGTATTGGTCAGTACCAAGATCTTTCATCTTCTAAAAATCTCCTATGAAGTCTTTTGGAACCGCTGAATTGAGAATCTGGACAGAAAAATGTTCAACCAATGTAGATTTTGCGCTTTCTGTCAGTTTCTGAAGGATTGCAGCTTCCGGTATTTCAGGTAAATTATCAACGCCAACCGCTTTTTCAGCAAGACGCGCTTCAAGTATTTTATTTAAATCTTCTAGGGTGTATGCACGTATTGTTTTATAGAGACTGTTGTTCTCTCTTAACCACAACAGTGCTTCATGGACTTTTCTCAGATCTATTAGTGCATTCCAAACATTCTTGCTGTAAGTAGGCTGACCATTGACAATGACTACAAAACTATCAATGTTAAGAAGTTTTTCAGGCTGAATATCAGCACTTGCTTGCATATCAACAGGTAGATATACTCTTCTACCCTTAAGAGCGTCAACAAGTTCTATTCTAGGTCTTTTCAACGAAGTTACTTGCCCTTATTCTGACGATCGTAAGACAAGGCATTACAAATCGAATCATTGCCATTTCAAAATTATTTAAACGCTTTATACATTCCTGTGTAGAGTCGATATGAAGGTTATTTAATACTGATCGGACATTCTCCTGACTTTTCAACATTTTCCCAGCACAGTAATCACAGACAGAGAATGAATCTATGACATCTTCTTTCCAACCTGTACAATGAATTAGCTGTTCTCTGTCCTCTTTGTTTATGTCCTGTTGGAGGTGTTCTAAAATCGTGGCCAACATTACATCAAAACCTTTCTTATTTGAAAGGGATCTTAGACTCTTCAATTGGTATTTTGTCTTTATGTGCTCGCAACTGTCACAATGCATTGTGGGGTATACATCCCTGATGTTAGCTACCTTATCAAGGCTCTCACCAAATAATTTTAAAATTGTATTTTCATCCACAGAAACTCTAGCATTGCTATCACCGTAGATGACGTCTTGACTATTACGACAGAGTCTACTTGACACTTCTTCTAAATAATGACTTAGTTCCTTGTACGAGCCCTCGACTTTTAGAAGATTAATATGTTGTATATTCTTAGATTTCGATACTACCTTATATACGCTATTAATGAAAAAGGTCAAGACAGGAAAATGAGGAGCTAGTGCCCTTAGAGAAAGCAAATAGCTCTGACATCCCCCATTTGGGCTAGAGTATGACGAATGCCCATGCTTTCTTGTGTCCCTGTAATTGATTTCACAATAATCCAAGCCGCCAAGTTAGAAATTAACCACTTTGTCAGTTGAAAATTTTAATGCTATATTATTTTCAAGGATTTCAAAAAGAATTTGACATAATTCAATATCCGTCAGATAGAGCTTGCAAATATCAGGATGACATTGCCAAGTAACCTGCTTCCCAATTTTTGGTTTTGAATGTTTACTCAGATTGTTATTGGTGACTTCAGCCATCATAATTTCCTTGTCAGATCTAGTTTCAGAGCCTTTTTCAATAGTTGTCTTGTACTTTTCAGGACAGTTTGTTCAACAACACAGAGCATTTTTTGCCAAATATTCAGTAGAACTAAAAGAACTGTTTAAAACACAGTTAGAAATACTTTTTTCTCGAGGCGGTGTTCCAGGAATTTGTTCCAAATCATTAGTCTTACAGAGACATATACTAATAACCCTAACAGACTCGTTTTCGCCATAATTGAAAAACATTGCTTTTCCTTCGCTGTTGATAGGTATGCTTGTATATATTTTTATTTCTGCTACATAAACTGCAATTGCTCGTTCCAAAATTAATATACGAATTTTCTAAGAAGTACGCCTCCGTATATTCACTGTGTTGTCGAATATAGATGTATTTTCCATTGCATCTATAAACTGTTCCGCAGTTGCCAATCCATACATTGGAAGCTTTTCTTTAAACTGACAACATTTCCTTTGGATATTACTATGAAGCTTTGCCAAAGCATTTCTAGCCGATTTTTCAACAGCGTCCGCTCTTTCAAAGAGAATTTTAATCTGTAATTGTGAATACTTTTCGTTATCCTGGTTAAACATGCGTAAAATGTTTCTCAATTTACGAAGATCAGCCTGCATTTTTGCCATCTTCTTGTATTTCTGAATGTAATTTTTCCCTTTCTCCTTATGCGTTCTTCGGTACAACCTCGCAGAGAATTTAATTTTTTCATTATAGCTTTTGTCACCCCAGTATCTACCCATTATTCTGGTAGCAACTTTTTTCTTATATATTTTTCGGTAATCTTCATCATTGTGATAACGCTCCCTGATCTTTTGTCTAGCCTGCTCAATTGTTGCTTCTCAGTAATATTTATCATTATCATACCGATCCTTTCTCTTTTGTCTAGCCTGCTCAATTTTTACTTCTCGATACGCCTGGTCGGTTGAATACCTTTGCTTTTCTCTTTTCAAGATACTATCTCTGTTGTCTGTGTAGTACCGTTTTTTTTAACTTACGTGTAGCATGGTTTGATCTAACCATTATGTAAATCATAAATGACACCATTTTCATCTTTGTCGTTCTTAAATAGCAGTTATGACGTCATGGTGTAATGATGTTATTTAATGACGCCATGGCATTATGATATTATTTCATGACGTCTTCAGAAACAACAACATAATGTCGTGTTTTTCTATTCACGTCATAGCTCTAATAAACTAGGACGACATTCATTCATGATGTAGTTTTGTTTTGATCTGACTCTATTTTTAGTAGTTCTGGATTCTTATATTTCTTAGCATTGGACTGATCGTCTCTTACTAGGTTGCTGGCTACTGCTGCAACCCGGATTCACATATATAGCTATGAGAGGCAGCCTGGCCTTGTGGTCCAAGGCGCTGGTGTTAGCCACCAGTCTCTTCGGAGGTGTGGGTCCAAATCTTACCGCTGGTATACAATTATGATTTATGTACAAAAATCAAATATCTTTGAAAAGACTGCAGCATGAAAAGACATCAAAAATGCAGTTTTTGGTGGAAAAATTTATTCTCTTTTAGAAATAATTTATTTTAGTTACTAAAGATTCTTAACCCAATTAATTTCCTTTAAAATTAGCTATTGAACAACTCTCTACGATGTTCCAGTGCCAAGCTATCTGTGGAAAATAAACAAAAAAAATATGCCGTTTTTGGAGAATAACGTGGTTAAAGTCAATTTACTTGATTTTCAAGCCAATATATTTCCCTTGCTGTTCAAGCCAAATAACAGAAGGTTTCCTATACAGGGTTTTGGACAAGGCGGTTCTAATGGTGTACTTTTTGTTTTGATCTGACTCCTTTTTTAGGAGCTATGGGTTTTTTTATTTCTTAACATTGGACGTGGTAGCGTACTATATACGATTATAATGTCATTCATCAAGCTTGTACATGAAAATGCAGTTTTTTGTTCAAATTGGTTCTATTTTAAAAAATATTTCATTTTTATTTACAAAAGACACTAGATGTAGCAATTTCCTTTAAAATGAGCCATTATACAGTTCTTTATGATTTTCCAGTGCCATGCTAGCTGAGGAGACAAAAAACGGAAAGAAAAAAGATGCCGTTTGTTGAGAATATCGTGGTTAAAGTCAATTTTCTTGATTTCAAGCTAATATATTTTTCTTGTTATTCAAGCCAAGGGACGGTGAGTTTGCTACATAGAGGTTTTGAACAAGTCGGTTCTAATAGTGTACTTCTTGTTTTGATTTGGATTTTTTTTTTCAGGAGTTATGGGTTACCTTGCTTTTACTATGGGGCATGATCGTCTCTTACTAGGTAGCTAACTACCGCTGCAACCCCGATATGATGACTTCTTAAGGAGACTAATTAAAATTAATTTATGCTACACTATCTTATCTAAAGATTAGTATGTATTGCATCATCCTCTATATAATGATTCCTTTTAATACTTCTGTTGCCATGGGCTACAGCTCGTTCTCTAATGTAATTCTGTTGATGTATCTCTTTGAATCAAAATTCTGATTTTTAGAGTTTTGGTCACTATTTAGCCGGATCGCTCTTACTGTACAGTTTGTTACCGCGAACTGTTTGACAAATGTATTTTATGGTCTATAGTTCTTTGCTTAAAATTCTTTGTTTTGATCTGACTCCTATTATAGGAGCTATGGGTTTTTATATTTCTTAACATTAGACGTGATCGTCTCTTACTAGGCTGCTAGCTACCGATGCAACCCGGATTTCCTATACAGGTGTTTTGGACAAGGCGGTTCTAATGGTCTACTTTTTGTTTTGATCTAACTTTTTCTTAGGAGTTATGGGTTTTTATATTTCTTATCATTGGAAGTGATCGTCTCTTACTAGGATGCTAGTATAGGAATTAGGTCGTTCTTTATTATAATAAAGAACGACATTCATTATTTATCTAGTAGGGTTTCAGACAAGGTGGTTCTAATGATGTACTTTCGTTTTGATCTGACTCTATGTTTAGGAGTTCTGGGTTTTTATATTTCTTAGCATTGGACTGATCGTCTCTTACTAGGTTGCTAGCTACTGCTGCAACCCGGATTCGCATATATAGTTCTGAGAGGCAGCCTGGCCGAGTGGTCCAAGGCACTGGCGTTAGCCACCAGTCTCTTCGGAGGCGTGGGTTCAAATCTTACCGCTGGTATACGATTATGATTTATGTACAAAAATCAAATATCTTTGAAAAGACTGCAGCATGAAAAGTCATCAAAAATGCAAGTTTTTGGTGGAAAAATTTATTTCAGAAATAATTTATTTTAGTTACTAAAAATTTTTAACCAAATTAATTTCCTTTAAAATGAGCTATTGAACAACTCTCTACGATGTTCCAGTGCCAAGCTATCTGTGGAAAAGAAAGAAAAAAAATGCCGTTTGTGGAGATAAACGTGGTAATATATATTATTACCACGTCAATTTTTTTTCAAGAAAAAGTCAAATTTCTTGATTTTCAAGCCAATATATTTCTCTTGCTGTTCAAGCCAAATGAAAGAAAGTTTCCTATACAGGGGTTTCGAACAAGGCGGTTCTAATGGTGTATTTTATGATCTGACTCCTATTTTAGAAGCTATGGGTTTTTCAATTTCTTAACATTAGACGTGATCGTCTCTTACTAGGTTGCTAGCTACCGCTGCAACCCGGATTTTCTATACAGGGGTTTCGGACAAGGCGGTTCTAATGGTGTACTTTTTGTTTTGATCTGATTTTTTTTTAGGAGTTATGGGTTTTTATATTTCTTATCATTGGAAATGATCGTCTCTTACTAGGTTGCTAGCAACCGCTGCAACCCGGTTGTATAAAATTTAGTATAGGCAAGAGGTCGTTCTTTATTATAACTAGCTACCGCTGCAACCCGGATTTATTATAATCATTGCTGTATCATTAACTAGTATAGACTTATTTAGTATAGGAAAGAGTTCGTTCTTTATTATAAACTTCTCGATACGCCTGGTCGGTTGAATACCTTTTCTTTTTTCTTTTCGAGATACTATCTCTGTTTTTTTTGGTAGTACTGTTTTTTCAACTTGCGTGTAGCTTGCTTTGATTTAACCATTATGTAATTCACCAATGAGACCATTTACATCTTTGTCGTTTCTTAAGTAGTAATTATGACGTCACGGCGTAATGATTTTATTTCATGACGTCATGGCGCAATGGTATTATTTCATGACGTCTTCAGAAACAACAACATAATTTTGTGTTTTTCTATTCACGTCATAGCTCTAATATAAAACTATGACGACATTCATTATTTATCTAGTAGGGTTTCAGACAAGTTAGTTCTAATGATGTACTTTTGCTTTGATCTTACTCTATTTTTAGGATTTTTGGGTTTTTATATTTCTTAGCATTGGACTGATCGTCTCTTACTAGGTTGCTAGCTACTGCTGCAACCCAAATTATGAGAGGCAGCCTGGCCAAGTGGTCCAAGGCACTGGTGTTAGCCACGAGTCTCTTCGGAGGCGCGGGTTCAAATCTTACCGCTGGTATACGATTATGTTTGAAAGACTGCAGTATGGAAAGACATCAAAAATGCAGTTTTTGGTGGAAAAATTTATTCTTTTTTAGAAATAATTTATTTTTTCTTAATTAGAAGAGTAAGAGACGACCTGGCTACAACCTACGAATATGACATCATTGATCAATCTTTGACATGATGAAATTATAATCTTATTTTAGTTATTATGGGCTGGAAGTTAGTTCTTTACTGTAAAAAAAAAGATCCCGTTTAGGCAGAATGTTGTAGTAGCCGCCACTTTTCTTGATTTTCAAGCCAATATATTTCCCTTGCTGTTCAAGCCAAGGGACAGAAAGTTTCCTATACAGTGGTTTCAGAAAAGGCGGTTCTAATGGTGTACTTTTTGTTTTGATGATCTGACTCCTTTGTTAGGAACTATGGGTTTTTATATTTCTTAACATTGGACGTGATCGTCTCTTACTAGGTTGCTAGCTACCGCTGCAACCCGGATTGCTAGCTACCACTGCAACCCGGACAAAGTCTAATGTATGCAATGGTTTGTTATTTAAATGATCGTCCTTTAATGTAATTTTTTAAATTACGTATAACTCGCTTAGAAGGCATCTTATTACAAAACAAGAAATAATATTCTTATTTAATTAACACTTCTTAAGACTCGTATCGAGTACCCAAAACTTAACAAAAAATAAAACTAATTTTTAAATTTTCATATATTTTGTTAGTTTGAATGAAAAGATTAAATATATTGCTCAGACATCATAAACATTTCTGCAATTTACATAATAACTTTAGCGATTCTAAACTGAAAAATAAAATATGTTAAAAAATTGAATTTTTTGGTCTGAAAATACGTAGTAAATCCCACATCGGGTAGTTAGAAACTAACCAAAAATTAAACTAATTTTAACATTTTAAGGTATTTTTCTAGCTTGAATTGAAATATTCAAACTATTGCTCAAATACCATGGATATTTTTGCAGTTTACACAAGCTGCAAATAACGCACAGGCTGATCTTTGTAAATTGAGAAAAAATTTACGAATGTTTTACCGGGAATACGAAAAATATTCAAAATTAAAGATTAAAATTATCTCTGAAAGAATGGATTTTGTTGAAAAGTCAGCTAGAGATGCTTTCCGAAAACTTCATAGTAATATCCAAAAGAAATGTTGCATGTTTAGTGAAAAGCTTCCAAGGTATGGACCGACAACTGTGGAACAGTTTACAGATTTAATGGAAAATCTTATACATCACGGTGAATATATGGAGGCATAATTGTCCTTTACTTAGTTTCAGCTTAAATTCGATGATCGAGCCTTTATGTAATACAAACTACATCCAATGACTATGACGTCATTGATCAATATTGTGTATAAGAAATTAAGTTTTCCGTAAAAAATAATTAACTAAAAAAAAATTTTAAACAAAATTAGATGAAATTAATTAGCTAATTTGACATGACATAGTAGGTAACTAAGGGCAAGAGTTCGTTCCTTACTATAAAAACCAGGATAACGTCAGTTACAACTTGGAATTCGTTTTATGCTATATCATTTCAAACAGGAAAAAGCCTACGGCTTTTTCTTCTTTGAAATAGTAAGAGACGAACCACAAGTAACTACCCCTGGAACCACCATATATCAGTTACTATGCATGAGCGATCGTTCTTTACTGTAAATCAAATCTTACCGCTGGTATACGATTATGTTTGAAAGACTGCAGTTTGAAAAGACATCAAAAATACAGTTTTTGGTGGAAAAATTTATTCTCTTTTAGAAATGATTTATTTTAGTTACTATAAATTTTTAACCCAATTAATTTGCTTTAAAATGAGCCATTGAACAGCTATCTACGATGTTCCAGTGTCAAGCTATCTGTGGAAAAGAAAGAAAATAAAAAAAAATATCCCGTTTAGGCAGAATGTTGCCTAAGCGTAGTAGCTGCCACTTTTCTTGATTTTCAAGCCAATATATTTCCCTTGCTGTTCAAGCCAAGGGACAGAAAGTTTACTATACAGGGGTTTCGGACAAGGCGGTTCTAATGGTGTACTTTTTGTTTTGATATGACTCCTTTTTTTTAGGAACTATGGGTTTTTATATTTCTTAACATTGGACGTGATCGTCTCTTACTGGGTTGCTAGCTACCGCTGCAACCCGGACTAGATCGATCCTTCATGTAAAACATTACCCAGAAGTATGTAAGAATTATTATCCACTTCAAAAACCTACTCTCTTCAAGAGGGTTACTGACAACTTACCAGCTCTCACCAAACTACCCTCATCTTGTCTACTATCATGAAATAACACTGAGACGTATGACCTTAAGACTTTAAAGATATAATTGTTTTTAACTGATTACAAACAGGAAAAACCCTACGGCTTTTTATTCTTTGAAATGGTAAGAGACGAACCTCATACAATCAAGTAGCTAACTAAATCAAATGTATGTAATGGTTTTTTATTCCAATGATCATCTTTTAATGGAAAATTTTAATATATTGATTTTAAATATAACTGTACTAGCCTAAAGTATAGTTAAGTGGCTTATAAAATTTAGTATAGGCAAGAGGTTGTTCTTCATTATAATTTTAATGCAAAATTTTAATATATTGACCTTAAAGATAACTGTACTAGCCTATACTCTATAGCTAAGTGGCCTATAAAATTTAGTATAGGCAAGAGGTCATTCTTTTTTCTATTCAGGAGTTACTTTAGTTTTTACTATGGGGCTTGATCGTCTTTTACTAGGTTGCTAGCTACCGCCGCAACCTGGATTCTTAACGTTGGACATGATCGTCGCTTACTAGGTTGCTAGCTACCGCTGCAACCTGGATAATATTTATCATAAACCATTCAGTTAGTATAGACTAAAGTTCGTTCTTTATTATAACAGCTGCAACCCAAATTATGAGAGGCAGCCTGGCCGAGTGGTCCAAGACACTGGTGTTAGCCACCAGTCTCTTCGGAGGTGTGGGTTCAAATCTTACCGCTGGTATACGATTATGTTTGAAAGACTGCAGTGTGAAAAGACATCAAAAATGCAGTTTTTGTTGGAAAAATTTATTCTCTTTTAGAAATAAGTTATTGTAGTTACTATAGATTTTTAACCCAATTTATTTCCTTTAAAATGAGCTATTGAACAACCCTCTACGATGTTCCAGTGCTAAGCTATCTGTGGAAAAGAAAAAAGAAGAAAAAATATCCCATTTAGGCAGAATGTTGTAGTAGCTGCCACTTTTCTTGATTTTCAAGCCAATATATTTCCCTTGCTGTTCAAGCCAAGGGACAGAAAGTTTCCTATACAGGGGTTTCGGAAAATGCGGTTCTAATGGTGTACTTTTTGGTTTGATCTGACTCCTTTGTTAGGAACTATGGGTTTTTATATTTCTTAAAATTGGACGTGATCGTCTCTTACTAGGTTGCTAGCTACCGCTGCAACCCGGATTACTAGCTACCGCTGCAACCCAGATTAATATTGGACATGATCGTCTCTTATATATATATCTGTGGAATTATTAACCTATACTACAATTAAGTGGCGTATAAAATTTAGTATAGGCAAGATGTCGTTCTTTATTATAATAAAATCTAATGGTAAGCATGCCCACTTGTAGCGTGGGAGAGCGAGGTTCAATTCCCCGTGAGGGCGAACTTTTAATGTGTAGAATTAAATGCACTATCTTTTAAATTTAAAATTTAAAAAAAGAAACTTGTTTCTTTACATCCTAGCTAAAATAATGGAGATAATATAAATGAACCACAGGGTTCGGTTTCTTTGAGCCTGAGTTCGTTTTTTTACTGTAAATATAATTTAAATAGAAAGAGACGAAACTCAAACAATCAAGTAGCTAACTAAGTCCAATGTATGGAATGGTTTGTTATGTCAGTGATCGTCTTTTAATGTAACTAACTACATCCAACAACTATGACGTCATTGATCAATATTATATAAAAAAAAATTAAGTTTTTCGTAAAAAATAATCAATTAAAAAAAAATTAAGTACAAATAGCACTAGATCTAGAGATTTCCTTTAAAATGAGCCATTGAACAACTCTCTACGATGTTCCACTGCCAAGCTATCTCTGGATACACAGAAAAAAAAAATATCCCGTTTAGGCAGAATGTTGTAGTAGCTGCCACTTTTCTTGATTTTCAAGCCAATATATTTCCCTTGCTGTTCAAGCCAAGGGCCAGAAAGTTTACTATACAGGGGTTTTGGACAAGGTGGTTCTAATGGTGTACTTTTTGTTTTGATCTGACTCCTTTTTTAGGAACTATGTTTTTTTTTATTTCTTAACATTGGACATGATCGTCTCTTACTAGGTTGCTAGCTACCGCTGCAACCCGGATTTAATGTAACATATTAGTTACTATGAGAGAGAGATCGTACTTTACTGTAATCATAGCTCTAATATAAAACTATGATGACATTTATTATTTATCTAGTAGGGTTTCAGACAAGGTAGTTCTAATGATGTACTTTTGTTTTGATCTGACTCTATTTTTAGGAGTTTTTGGTTTTTATATTTCTTAGCTTTGGACTGATCGTCTCTAATTAGGTTGCTAGCTACTGCTGCAACCCAGATTCACATATATATTTTTTATTTATGAGAGGCAGCCTGGCCGAGTGGTCCAAGGCACTAGTGTTAGCCACCAGTCTCTTCGGAGGCGTGGGTTCAAATCTTACCGCTGGGATACGATTATGTTTGAAAGACTGCAGTGTGAAAAGATATCAAAAATGCAGTTTTTGGTGGAAAAATCATCCTGTTTTAAAATAATTTGTTTTAGTTACAAAAGGTTTTTAACCCAATTAATTTCCTTTAAAATGAGCCATTGAACAACTTTCTACGATGTTCCAGTGCCAAGCTATCTCTGGAAACAAAAGAAAGAAAGAAAAAAATATCCCGTTTAGGCAGAATGTTGTAGTAGCTGCCACTTTTCTTGATTTTCAAACCAATATATTTCCCTTGCTGTTCAAGCCAAGGGACAGAAAGTTTCCTATACAGGGGTTTCAGACAAGGCGGTTCTAATGGTGTACTTTTTGTTTTGATCTGACTCCTTTTTTAGGAACTATGGTTTTTTTTTTATTTCTTAACATTGGACGTGATCGTCTCTTACTAGGTTGCTAGCTACCGCTGCAACCCGGATATTGCTGTTCAAGCCAAGGGACAGAAAGTTTCCTATACAGGGTTTTGGACAAGGCGGTTCTAATGGTGTACTTTTTTTTTTGATCTGACACTTTTTTTTTAGGAGTTATGGGTTTTAATATTTCTTAACATTGGTCGTGATCGTCTCTTACTAGGTTGCTAGCTAGATTTAAAGATAGAATTATTTCTAATTGATTACAAACAGGAAAAAGCCTTCGGCTTTTTCTTCTTTGAAATGGTAAGAGACGAACCTCAAACAATCAAGTAAATAACTAAATCAATTGTATGTAATGGTTTTTTATTCCAATGATCATCTTTTAATGGAAAATTTTAATATATTGATTTTAAATATAACTGTACTAGCCTAAACTATAGTTAAGTGGCTTGTAAAATTTAGTATAGGCAAGAGGTTGTTCTATATTATAATGTTTGAAAGACTGCAGTGTGAAAAGACATAAAAAATACAGTTTTTATTGGAAAAATTTATTCTCTTTTAGAAATAATTTATTTTAGTTACTATAGATTTTTAACCCAATTAATTTCCTTTAAAATGAGCCATTGAACAACTCTCTACGATGTTCCAGTGCAAAGCTATCTGCGGAAAAGAAAGAAAAAAGAAAAGAAAATATCCCGTTTAGGCAGAATGTTGTAGTAGCTGCCACTTTTCTTGATTTTCAAGCCAAGATATTTCCCTTGCTGTTCATGCCAAGGGACTGAAAGTTTCCTATACAGGGGTTTTGGATAAGGCGGTTCTAATGGTGTACTTTTTGTTTTGAGCTGACTCCTTTTTTAGGAACTATGGGTTTTTATATTTCTTAACATTGGACGTGATCGTCTCTTACTAGGTTGCTAGCTACCGCTGCAACCCGGACTACATAACTCATTATAAAGGTAGAACTCTTTCTAATTGATTACAAACAGGAAAAAGCCTACGGCTTTTTCTTCTTTGAAATAGTAAGAGACTAGCCCCAAACAATCAAGTAGCTAACTAAATCAAATGTATGTATTGGGTTTTTATTCCAATGACCGTCTTTTAGTGGAAAATTTTAATATATTGACCTTAAATATAATAACTGTACTAGCCTATACTATAGTTAAGTGGCCTATAAAATTTAGTATAGGCAAGAGGTCGTTCTTTATTATAATGTTTTTCTATTCACGTCACAGCTCTAATATAAAACTATGACGAGCTATATTTCCGTAGAAAAGAAATTTTTTGTTTGTTTTAGTTTTTAGTTCAGAATCGCTAAAGTTACTGTGTAAACTGCAAAAATGTTTATGGTGTCTGAGCATTAATTTAAAAAATTTTAATTCAAACTAGAAAAATACCTTAAAATTTAGAATTGTTTTTTTTTGTTAGGTTTTTACTATTCGTCATGTGATTTTATGGGTAGAACCTTAAATGTAAGAAAAGATCCGGGTTGCAGCAGTAGCTAGCAACCCCTAAGTTTGTATGAGTATGTGTTTGTGTAAGCTGCAACCCGGACTACAATTAATTATTATTTCAATTCCTATGAGCTAGTGTTCGTTCTTTATTATAATGGTGGAAAAAAATTATTCTCTTTTAGAAATAATTTATTTTAGTTACCATAGATTTGTAACCCAATTAATTTGCTTTAAAATGAGCTATTGAACAACTCTCTACGATGTTCCAGTGCCAAGCTATCACTGGAAAAGAAAGAAAAAAGAAAAAAAATGTATCCTGTATAGGCAGAATGTTGTAGTAGCTGCCACTTTTCTTGATTTTCAAGCCAATATATTTCCCTTGCTGTTCGAGCCAAGGGACAGGAAGTTTACTATACAGGGGTTTAGGATAAGGCGGTTCTAATGGTTTACTTTTTGTTTTGATCTGACTCCTTTTTTAGGAGCTATGGGTTTTTATATTTCTTAACATTGGACGTGATTGTCTCTTACTAGGTTGCTAGCTACCGCTGCAAACCCGGATCTTTACTGTAACATTTGTTTACTTATACCAACATAAAGGTTTCTGCCGTAATTCCTTCTTTCAAAATTAAATTAATTACTATGGATTAGAGGTCGTTCTTTACCATAACGTAGCTACCACTGCAACCCAGATCTTCACTAAAAAATTGATCATTTACTATAGGCAACAGTTCGTTCTATAATATTATGAATTAAAAATTAGTATTATTGGTTAGACAAAATAAATATTTTTGCAGTTTACATAATAACTTAAGAGATTCTGAACTCAAAACTAAAATAAATAAATTTTGAATATTTCTCATTGGAAATATAGGACAACAATATAGAGATACGTAATTTAAGGGTTAAGCCAAAAAAATTTTAAATAAGATGATATAAAATTAATGGCGTATAAAATGGTGTAGCGAGTCATATGAAGCAAAAGGAAAACCAAACTAATTTTTAAATTTTCAATTTTTTTCTGGTTTGAATTAAAAAATGGAAATTATTGTTCAGACACCGTAAATATTTTTGTACTTTGCAGCTAAATAAAATTATTTTTTTTAATTTTCAGGAATTATTTTAGTTTCAGTTGACAAATAAGATTTTTTTTCAAGGAATTGAGCAGCTAACTAAGTCTAATATATACAATGGTATGTTCTTCGAATGATCTCTTTTAATTAGGTTCTTAGCTACCGCTGCAAACCGGAACTATTAAAAAAATACTTTATCTTTAATTACAGAAGGAACTAGATGTAGCAAGTTTTACTATTGAGACGAGTCGCTCTTACTATACAACATACAGTTCGTTATCGCGAACTGTTTGCTTTGATGTATCTATTGGTACCCAGATTTCGTTCTTTAGAGTTTCGGTTACTATTGAGACAAGTGAATCTATTGGTATCAAAATTTGTTCTTTAGAGTTTCGGTTACAATTAAGAAGAGTAGCTATTATTGCTATAGATTTCATTACCATGAACTGTTTGATTGCTTCAAAATTCAAATATCTTTGAAAAGACTGCAGCATGAAAATAAATCAAAAATACAATTTTTTTGACAAAATTTATTCTACTTTAAAAAGAATCTTATTTTTAATTACAAAAGGCACTAGATGTAGCAATTTCCTTTAAAATGAGCTATTATACAGCTCTCTATGACTTTCCAGTGCCCAGCTAGCTGAGGAGGAAAAAAATGGAAAGAAAAAAACATCCCGTTTGTAGAGAATAACGTGGTTAAAGTCAATTTTCTTGATTTTCAAGCCAATATATTTTCTTTGTTATTCAAGCCAAAGAGTGATAAGTTTCCTTTATAGGGGTTTTGAACAAGGCGGTTCTAATGGTGTAATTTTTGTTATGATCTGACTCTTTTCTTGGGAGTTAGGGGTTTTTATATTTCTTAACATTGGACGTGATCGTCTCTTACTAGGTTGCTAGCTACCGCTGCAACCCGGATTAGGATTTATGTACAAAAATCAAATATCTTTGAAAGACTGCAGTATGAAAAGACATCAAAAATGCAGTTTTTAGTGTAAAAATTTATTCTCTTTTAGAAATAATTTATTTTAGCTACAAAAGATTTTTAACCCGATGAATTTCCTTTAAAATGAGCTATTGAACAACTCTCTACGATGTTCCAGTGCCAAGCTATGTTTGGAAAAGAAAAAAAAAGAAAAAAAGAAAAAAAATATCTCGTTTAGGCAGAATGTTGTAGTAGCTGCCACTTTTTTTAATTTTCAAACCAATATATTTCCCTTGCTGTTCAAGCCCAGGGACAGAAAGTTTCCTATATAGGGGGTTTCAGACAAGGCGGTTCTAATGGTGGACTTTTTGTTTTGATATGACTCTTTTTATAGGAACATTTCTTAACATTGGACGTAATCGTCTATTACTAGGTTGCTAGCTACCCCTTCAACCCAGATGTTTGATATTAAATTACAAACAGGAAAAATTCTATGGCTTTTTCTTAATTGGAATAGTAAGAAACGATCTGGCTACAAACAATGATTATGGCATCATTGATCAATCTTTAACATGAAATGTTCTTTACTGTAATGGTTTGTTCTTCACTAGGTTTCAGCCAGCTCTAGAGCCATGATACTGATGGAAACTACATAATCCCTATTTATTTTTCAGTTAACATTGGCTAGGTAATATAATTAAGTGGCGTATAAAATTTAGTATAGGCAAGAGGTCGTTTTTTATTATAATTTCAGTGATCGTCTTTTAATGTAATATATAAAATGAAACCGTATTGACAAACACGATTTATGATGAAGTTGGTCCTTCATGTAAACTTTACTAACCTATACTATAGTTAAGTGGCCTATAAAATTTAATATAGGCAAGATGTCGTAGTTTATTACAACTTATTCTTTACTATAACCCTTGTGAAAAAAAGTAACATTGTATGACGTCATATGTACCAAAGACCTCTTTTTCTTTTCTCTTGCATCAGTTACAGTGAGATAGACTTCGGTCCTTACTGTAACGAACTGTTTGAGGATTTAGGCTATATCAAAAGAAATTTTATGCTAGTATGTACAATTTAGCTCATTTAACTGACTAGGTTCATACTTTTTTTTTACTCTGAATGTATGCATGCTCCTCTGACAACAATATATAGTTATTATATTTTGTAGGACTTTAATTCTAAATCAACTAGACCCATCCTTCATACTAGTCCAATGGTGTGCTTTTTAGTTCAATTACTACAGGCTATAGTTTGTTATTTAATGTAATTAATATAACTCCTAGCTAAATGTAATAACTTTAATATAAATTAATACAGGCAAGAAGTCGTTCTTTATTATACTTTTTTTAGGAGCTATGGGTTTTATATTTCTTAACATTGGACGTGATCGTCTCTTACTAGGTTACTAGCTACCACTGCAACCTGGAGGTTGCTAACCACCGATTCAATCCAGAAAATTATCATCCCAATGATCGTCTTTTAGTGTAATCAAAATTAAAGACTAAAATTAGCTCTGAAAGAATAGATTTTGTTGAAAAGTCAGCTAGAGATGCTTTCGCAAAACTTCATAGCAATATCCAAAAGAAATGTTGTATGTTTAGTGAAAAGCTTCCAAGGTATGGACCAGCAACTGTGGAACAGTTTATAAATGTAATGGAAATCTTATACATCACTGTGAATATATGGAGGCATAATTGTCCTTTACTTAGTTTCAGCTTCAATTCAATGTGTACCATTGAAGAAATATTTGGTATTGGTGGTGATAGAAAAGTTAGTATTTGAATCAAACGTATTCTTATTAATCAAAAACAAAACCTGACTTTCTCAATAAATCAGATATGAATGGCATAGGTTTATTTCCCTATTGTTATTTCTTACCTTTTAACCGGATGCTGTAATTTCTCTAATATACATATTAATCGAATTGTATTTTAATGCTGATTTTGAATATCCTTGAATTATTTCATTTAATTTAATCCATCAAAAGTTATGAGGAATTAAGAATTATTGAACTAGAAATTTTGACGTCTCAGAGCTTTGTTTTCACGGCGCGATCAGATCTGACTTAAGAGATACGAATTCTAATAGGCTAGCAGGGGTTAGAAACTTTTTCTAAGCTGTAGCGGTAACGACTTTTGGTGTTTGTAGGGATGAAAAAGCGTGGCCTCTTCTTTCTTGAGCTATCTGGAGATCAGATTCCTTTGGGAGCATTTACCTTGGAGACTTACGAACTAATTATCCATTATTAGGCTAGATGCAGACATATAAAATGAAATAAACACAGATAAAAAAAGACAATAGATTTATTGAACTTTACATACTTAGTTGCACAGCAACGGGTCACTTCAATGACAATAATGGTGATCGAGATGAAAGAGTTAAAACTTCTATCTCA
Organism: Artemia sinica; assembly: GCA_027921565.1. Taxonomy (NCBI): domain Eukaryota; kingdom Metazoa; phylum Arthropoda; class Branchiopoda; order Anostraca; family Artemiidae; genus Artemia; species Artemia sinica. Next base: position 33,952,616 of record CM051276.1, read on the forward strand.
ATGGATTTTCTCAAATCTGACTTACGAATACCTCCTAATCTGACTTACGAATAATATCAAGTCTAACTTACGAATAATCTCAAAAAGCACATCTATCCCACTATCAAAACATAGGTTTTCAGTCCTGCGCTGTAAGGATTGGCTTGCCATTGGCTCACGTGACCCAAGGACGCGAATCCTCATCCAATAATTTCTTTAAGATGTTTCCAATGATTCAGGCTTTCACACGGTTTTTTGCCATTTAAACTTCCTTAGAAATATGGTACGTAGCATTTTTTTGCTACTAATTATCTTAGCGAAATTCGAACGACTAGCGTCGTTGTTTGACTGAAGCTAGAATGCAATTTCTCTTTTTGCTGATTAAGAATTTAGACTCTTGGAAGCGGTATTTGAACTCAATTAGGGGACATTTAATTTCTGCCCGAATCATCTTTAGAAGGAAAGAATCTTGTATTTTAAATATATGGTATTTTACTCATGGTGCAAATGATCGAGCCTTTAGATAACTTATGTAATACTAACTACAGCCAACGACTATGATGTCATTGATCAATATTGTATATGAGAAATTAAGTTTTTTGTAGAAAATAAATAATTAAAAAAATGAAGTGCAAAAGGCACTAGATCTAGGGATTTCCTTTAAAATGAGCCATTGAACAACTCTCTACGATGTTCCAGTGCCAAGCTATCTGTGGAAAAGAAGAAAGAAAAAAAATATCCCGTTTAGGCAGAGTGTTGTAGTAGCTGCCACTTTTCTTGATTTTCAAGCCAATATATTTATTTCCCTTGCTGTTCAAGCCAAGGGACAGAAAGTTTCCTATACAGGGTTTCGGACAAGGCAGTTCTAATGGTGTACTTTTTGTTTTGATCTGACTCCTTTTTTATGAACTATGGGTTTTTATATTTCTTTACATTGGACGTGATCTCTTACTAAGTTGCTAGCTACCGCTGCAACCCGGATATTTGAAAGGGTCTTAGACTCTTCAATTGGTATTTTGTCTTTATCTGCTCGCAAGTGTCTCAATGCATTGTAGGGTATACATCCCTGATGTTAGCTACCTTATCAAGGCTCTCACCAAATAATTTTATTATTGTATTTTCGTCCACAGAAACTCTAATATTGCTATCACCGTAGATGACGTCTTGACTATTACGACAGAGTCTACTTGACACTTTTTCTAAATAATGACTTAGTTCCTTGTATGAGCCATCGACTTTTAGTAGATTAATATGTTGTATAATCTTAGATTTTGATACTACCTTATATACGCTATTAATGAAACAGGTCAAGACAGGAAAATGTGGAGCTAGTGCCCTTAGAGAACGCAAACAGCTCTGACATCCCTCATTTGGGCTACAGTATAACGAATGCCCCTGCTTTCTTGTGTCCCTGTAATTGATTTCACAATAATCCAAGCCGCCAAGCTAGAAATTAACCACTTTGTCAGTTGAAAATTTTAATGCTATATTATTTTCAGGGATATCAAAAAGAATTCGACATAATTCAATATCCGTCGGATATAGCTTACAGATATCAGGGTGACATTGCCAAGTAACCTGCTGCCCAATTTTTGGTTTCACATGCTTACTCAGATTGTTATAAGTGACTTCTGCCATCACAATTTCCTTGTCAGATCTAGTTTCAGAGCATTTTTCAATAGTTGTCTTGTACTTTTCAGGACAGTTTGTTCTACAACACAGAGTATTTTTTGCCAAATATTCAGTAGAACTAAAAGAACTGTTTAAAACACAGTTAGAAATACTTTTTTCTTGATTCGGTGTTCCAGGAATTAGTTCTAAATCATTAGACTTACAAAGACATATCACTAATAACCCTAACAGGCTCGTTTTCGCCATAATTGAAAAACATTGCTTTTCCTTCGCTGTTGATAGGTATGCTTGTATATATATTTTTATTGCTGCTGCATAAACTGCAATTGCTCCTTCCAAAATTAATATACAAGGTTTCTAAGAAGTACGCCTCCGTATTTTCACTGTGTTGTCGAACATTTTCCATTGCATCTATAAACTGTTCCACAGTTGTCAAACCATACCTTGGAAGCTTTTCATTAAACTGAAAACATTTCTTTTGGATATTACTATGAAGTTTTGCCATAGCATTTCTAGCCGACTTTTCAAAAGCATCCGCTCTTTCAAAGAGAATTTTAATCTGTAATTTTGAATGCTTTTTGTGATCCTGGTTAAACATGCGTAAAATTTTTCTCAATTTACAAAGATCAGCCTGCATTTTTGCCATCTTCTTGTATTTCTGAATGTAATTTTTCACTTCGTCCTTATGCGTTCACCGGTATAACCTCGCAGAGAATTTAATTTTTTCATTATAGCTTTTGTCCTCCAGTATCTACCCATTATTCTGGTAGCAACTTTTTTCTTATATATTTTTCGGTAGTCATCATCATTGTGATAATGCTCCTTGATCTTTTGTCTAGCCTTCTCAATTGCTGCTTCTCTGTAATCTTCATCATTATCATACCTTTCCTTACTCTTTTGTTTGGCTGTCTCAATTTTCCCATGTCTCTAAACTACATCATTATAATAACGTTGTTTGTCACTATCGATTTTCGCATCTCGATACGCCTTGTCAGTTGAATACCTTTGCTTTTCTCTTTTCAAGATGTTGTGTCTGTTTTTTGTATAGTACTATTTTTTTAAATTGCGTATAATAACTTGCTTAGAAGGCATCTTATTACAAAACAAGAAATAATATTTTCATCTAATTAACACTTCTTATGACTCGTATCGAGTATCCATCCATAACCTAACAAAACAACCTAAAAAATAACCTTACTATTAAGACGTGTCACTCTTACTATACCCTTCGTCACCACGAACAGTTTGATACTATGGACGAGTGTTCGTTCTTCACTATAAATTTAAGCTACATATTTAAACGTATTTGAATTGTTTTTAGGGATTTCTATATATTCTTTTTCAAGGAGACGTTGTAGAGTATTATTGATTAATTTGACGTCTGGGCGGAACCTATTACGAGTTTGATTAATTGTTTCTTCGATTAAAGCAATGCGTGTCATACTCTTTTTTGCTTTCATTATTCTCACTATTACTACCTCTAAGTAAACCATCCTCTCTTTATCCCAAGATACATTGTCTTCAGTTTCTTTTACAGGAACTCTGGGTGGTTGAGGTAAAGGCACTTTGAATTTAGCTTTCTTATTTTCAAACATCAAGTTTAAGCGAATTGGGGTGTCAGGATACAGATGGCTTTTATCAGGTACATTGCAAATTAAGATTTTCTGTTCAATAAGACCATTAAGGTTCGCAAGAAGCTGATTATCCTTCAAACTCGTTGCACCAAGCAAGTGACTGTAAGTGAGTTCTTCCTTGGACTCAAACTGTGTCAAAATTACATTCTGAACTGCTGACATAGTTGCAGTGTAGCTTTGCTTTGTATAAGTAAGTTGTATGTCAACTGTAGACATATCATAGACCCAAGTTAATTTTTTTTCTGGGTAAAGAACTTTGTAAAAGGCTTCAAATTCAGATAAAGACTCTTCCAACGTAATTGGCAAAATAAAGCCGGGAGTTGCTATTATAGAAAATGGCCAGCTGCGCTGTGATGTAACATGAGGTACAAACTTATGATACAGCTTTTTCCCTTTTCCTTTAAGGTGTTCGGTGAATTTAATATTGAGGTCATCTGAAATACTTTTATCTTTATAGATTTGGTTAAATCTACGAGAATATTCATAGCCACAATATTCTTTAAATTTGCTTATCATTTTCTCTTCCTTATCACTATCAGGTGACGATCCACTAATTAATCTTTTTGCTAAATATTTGGCATAATATCTCTCAAATAAATCCTTATCATTAAGATATCTGAAAAGAGTTATATCCAGCTTGTCACCATTTCCTTTCTGTTTCGCTATTTTATCAAAATATTTTGCTAAATACTGTGCTGACATTGAAACACTTCTGTTATTGTACTTGGCATTCAAAAACGAGCAAACTGCCTTGTCCCGAGCTTTAATAAAATAGTGATTATCCTTGAAGCAGACAGATATCATGTTTGAGTATTTTGAATACATAGAAAGGGCTTCATTGACAAAGTAGATAGGATTGCCATGATTGTCTCTATGAATTTTTTCAAGACTCTTGCTTCCAATGTCCGTAATGTGCTTTTCCACTGTTTTTGCAAGTTCAATAAGTCCCTTTCCTTTAAACACCTTTAATACATCATAGACTTACTTAAGACAATTTCATCCTCTCTTTTCATCAAGATGGCCAGTCCCTCTTTGACATATTCTATATTCTCATCAACCATGGTCTGTCCTAGTACTGAAATAACGCTTTCTAGGAAACTGGTGCACAACATTTTCATTTCCTCTTTTTCGATTAAAAAAAATTTTAGCATCTCTTCTTCTTGGATGAAGAGGGAATCGAGAATTTTCTTTTCTATCTCATAACATCTTGGAATCTCTTCCACGTAAAGACCAGGTCCATTGTCACTGATAAAGCGTTTACTCTTTGTTATGAAATTCTTATAGTATTTCTGTGTTTTAGCTACATAATCATTTTTAAAATCGGAGAAAAGCTCGCAACCATCTCGAGAAGTCTCGTCCATCTCATCCTCTAGCTTTGAATCATTCATTGACATATCAATAGCAGGTTTTCGTTCAGGCTTAGCTTTAGTTCCAAGGAATGAATTGATTGTTTGTTGCAATAGCTTCACCTCCCTTTCATAGTTGATATGACACTCATCCCGGAAATTATTTATGCATTTCTCGATTTCTGCAGCCAGAGAATTGAACAACTTTGGCTTTCGGCTTTCTATCACAAGCTTCTTCCATGTCTTTATCCCAATATCTCTCAACTCTAATTTATCCTCTCTTTCATCGACAAAGGATTTTACGTAATTTCTATTCATTATATCACAAGCCCGGTCAACCCAATACATACCTTTGTAAAATCTAGTACAGTATATTGCATATTGATGCAGTAAATCATCAACTGGTATATTAGCGTTCAATAGTTCAACATGTTTTTCAATTCCGTTTATGAATTTTTCCATAAACTTCTCCATCGTAACATTATCGAAAATAAACTTTGTAGTCTCTTCTATAAGAGAATTATACCGGGAATAATCCTCTGTTAGAATCTCAATGATAATGCTCCAGACTTCATCATACTCCTTGTCTATACTACTTCCGTTGGCACTACTTTTTTCATTTAAACGACTCATCACGATATTATTAGTCACTTGTTAATAGCCATAAAAACACGTGTCAAGGATCTAGAACTTATCAAAAATTAAAAGTGATTTTCAAATTTTCACGTACTTTTCTATTTTTAATTACAAAATTAAAATGTTTGCTCAGACACAATAAATATTTTTGCAATTTGCAGAATAACTTTACCAATCCATGAAATAAAACTATTTTACTTAAAATTTTCAGGATTTACTCTAGTTTCAATTCGCCAATCAGATTTTGATTTCAAAGTTTTTGTTTAAAACTTTAAAGGAATTACTATACTTTATATAAATATATCTGCATGCTTTTGATCATCTTAAAAATACTATTTTGACCTTTATATACAACCTGATGTTAATATCATTTGCTAATACAGTGTTACACAAAAATGCAGTTTTATAGGCAGCGCAATAGCGCTGCCTAAGTAAAGAACGATGTTGGCACAATTTGATCTAAATCTTTTTTCAAGAGATATGGGTTACTTTAGTTTTTACTATGGAGCATGATAGTCTCTTACTAGGTCGCTAGCTACGGATGCAACCCGGAATAGTTACTATAGGCTAGGGTTTGTTCCTTGTTATAATATTCGATGATCGAGCCTTTATGTAGTCTCTTACTAGGTTGCTAGCTACCGCTGCAACCCGGATAACTAACTACATCCAACGACTATGACGTCATTGCTCAATATTGTATATAAAAAATTAAGTTTTTCGTAGAAAATTGAATCTATTTAAAAAAAATTAAGTATAAATGGCACTAGATGTAGAGATTTCCTTTAAAATGAGCCATTGAACAACTCTCTACGATGTTTCAGTGACAAGCTATCTGTGGAAGAGAAAGAAGAAAGAAAAAAATGCCGCTTAGGCAGAATGCTGTAGTAGCTGCCACTATTCTTGATTTTCAAGCCAATATATTTCCCCTGCTGTTCAAGCCAAATGACAGAAAGTTTCCTATACAGGGGCTTCAGACATGGTGGCTCTAATGGTGTAATTTTTGTTTTGATCTGACTTCTTTTAGGAGTTATGGGTTTTTATATTTCTTAACATTGGACATGATCGTCTCTTACTAGGTTCCTAGCTACCGCTGCAACCCAGATTAAAAATAATTTGTTTTATAATTATAAAATGTTTTTAATCCCGTTAATTTTCTTTAAAATGAGCCATTAAACAACTCTTTACGATGTTCCACAGCAAAACTATCTGTGGAATTACCAACCTACACTAAATATAAGTGGCGTATAAAATTTGGTATAGGCAAAGATTCTATATTATAAATCTAGAATGAAACCGTGGACAAACACCATTTATGATGAACTCAATCGGTTTTTTATGTAACTTTACTAGCCTATACTATATAGTTAAGTGGCCTATAAAATTTAGTATTGGCAAGAGGTCGTTCTTTATTATAATATCACGAACTGTTTGCTTTGATGTATTTACTGGTATCAAAATTTCGTTCTTTAGAGTTTCGGTTACTATTGAGACAAGTAGCTTTTATTACTATAGAGTTCATTACCATGAACTGTTTGATTGCTTCAAAATTCAAATATCTTTGAAAAGACTGCAGCATGAAAACACATAAAAAATGTAATTTTTTGACAAAATTGATTCTACTTTAAAAAGTATTTTATTTTTAATTACAAAAGGCGCTAGATGTAGCAATTTCCTTTAAAATGAGCTATTATACAGTTCTCTATGATTTTCCAGTGCCCAGCGAGCAGAGGAGAAAGAAAAACTGGAAAGAAAAAAATATCCTGTTTGTGGAGAATAACGTGGTTAAAGTCAATTCTCTTGATTTTCAAGCCAATAGATTTTCTTTTTTATTCAAGCCGAAGAACAGTAAGTTTGCTATAAATAAGTTTTGGACAAGGCGATTCTAATAGTGTACTTTTTGTTTTGATCTGAATCTTTTTTCAGGAGTTATGGGTTACTTTAGTATTTACTATGGGGCGTGATCGTCTCTTACTAGGCTGCTAGCTACCGCTGCAACCCGAATATTATAATTTTATTCCAATTATCCTTCTTTAATCTAATAATTGACAAACACCATTTATGATGAGCTATATCGATTCTTTATGTAACTACCTCTGGAACCACCATATATTAGTTACTGTGGGTGAGATATCAGTCTTTACTCTAAAAATTTACTGTAAAATATACATATTAAATCTCACGTCTGGTAGTTATTATGTTCTAACTACATCCAACGACTATGACTTCATTGATCAGTTTTGTATATAAAAAATTGTTTTTCGTAAAAAATAATTGATTTAAAAAAAAATTAAGTACAAATGGCACTAGATCTAGAGATTTCCTTTAAAATGAGCCACTGAACAACTCTCTACGATGTTCCAGTGCCAAGCTATCTGTGGAAAAGAAAAAAGGAAAAAAATATCCCGTTTGTGGAGAATAACGTGGTTAAAGTCAATTTTCTTGATTTTCAAGCCAATAGATTTTCTTTTTTATTCAAGCCAAAGGACAGTAAGTTTCCTTTATAGGAGTTTCGGACAAGGCGGTTCTCATGGTATACTTTTTGTTTTCATCCGACTCTTTTTTTTAGGAGTTACGGGTTTTTATATTTCTTAACATTGGACGTGATCTTTTCTTACTAGGTTGCTAGCTACCGCAGAAACCCAGATGGAATTACTAACCTATACTATAATTCAGTGGTGTATAAAATGTAGTATAGGCAAGAGATTGTTCTTTATTATAAACTCTCTACGATTTTCCAGTGCCAAACTATCTGTGGAAAAGAAAAAAAGAAAAAAATATGCCGTTTGTGGAGAATAACGTGGTTAAAGTCAATTTTCTTGATTTTCAAGACAATATATTTCCCTTGCTGTTCAAGCCAAGGGACAGAAACAATACACCACTGAATTATAGTATAGGTTAGTAATTCCATCCGGGTTTCAGCGGTAGCTAGCAACCTAGTAAGAGACGATCACGTCCAATGTTAAGAAATATAGAAAAAAATAAAATGTCAACGGTCATCCGGTATCTACGAGACCAGGGAATTAAGCATTACGGGGGTTTCACAGAAAGATTCTTTTTTCCAGTCGAATTAGCGATACAGTAAATCTTATAAATTGCAAGGGGGAGAGATGACAGTTATGATGAATATTTTAATATGGAAGTTTGTCTTCCATTTTGAGTACTCAGTGTTTATATAGGGGAGGGGGAAGGGGCAGTGCATTGCTTCTAACAGCTTCGTTGTAATGTGAAAACAAACTTCCCCCCCCCCGTGAACTGCAAAGATATGGATTCATTGCGCAAACATGTACCCCCTTTTGACAAGAAAACTAATGTAGCATTTCCTATATATATAACCCTGAATTTTAGTGTTTGGTTAGCTTTTAATTATACCATATTTATGGGTGACTATTATGAGATCTAGATTTTAAATCATTGTATTGGATTTGATGCAGCTGCTGGCCATAAGAAATAATGATGGTTTTTTATATTTTTTTCTAAATGGTAAAAATAGGATTTCTATGCTTTTTGGGTTTATTTCTCACAATTTCTGTATTTAATTTATTGTCTAAATGGTAAAAATAGGATTTCTATGCTTTTGGGGTTTATTTCTCACGAGTTGTGTATTTAATTTTTTCTCTAAATGGTAAAAGTAGGATTTCTATGCTTTTTGGGTTTATTTCTCACAAATTGTGTATTTATTTTTTTCTCTAAATGGTAAAAATAGGAGCATTTCAAACTGTCGCTAAATGTTTACTTTATGCTATACTGAAAAGGGGGAGAGGGGTTTCTTTGAGACAAATACTTTCTAGACGAAATTATGCATGACAATAAGTTCTGTTTTTTTTAGTAAAAGAGAGTCGTTATTCCATACTAAATTTTTCTTCTTTTTTTTAGGATGATTCCGACAAATGGCCCCCTCCTTCAAAGAGGGCTAGGGCTAACGATAAAACCCCTACGAAGGCGACAGTTGTCCAATATGGCCACTGGCCGAGTTCCTCCAGCTCTGCGCTGCCTACCCAAGTTTCATCTGCGCAGGCAACAATAAAGCCAGGCCGAAATCCAAAAAGAGAGTGCATGGCTGCTTTCAATGTCGCAGCCCCACCTACGCATGATCATGAGGTAGCCGGCCCGTCACCCCCTTAAAATACTTTGTCGAGGGTCTCAGGAGCTGCCCTACCTACAAAAGATCATGAGGTTGCCCTCCAACGCGCGCTAGCAGGACCCTCCACCACCGAAGTGCAGCTTGAATTTGGACATGTAAGTATTTTCGCCTCTAGTTTCTACCTGGTTATAGAAATATCTATCTATTTCTTCCAACTTTTTAGGCGTTTCTTTTCACTATTTTTCAACACAGTAAAAGTATGTCAGAGATATTAAAAGATTTTTTCTTCCAAAGGAAATATAATGTTCCCCCTTTGAATCATGTCAAGTGCATGCATTCACCCTGCTAAATTAGGTTAGTGAAGCCAAAAAAGGCACTATATTCTGGTCATAGTAAGGTGAGGTAATTTCTATTGTGATATAAACGAAAGGTTAATCTTGCCCCTTCAAATTTCTTAAAAAACAACTTTCTATCGGAATGAGTTGTGTATCATGAAAGGAGGTGGCTATCCATTTCAAATCATGTTTTTTTCCAAAGCAGATAAAGAGTATTAATATGAAAATTTTTGGAGGGATTGTTTGAACAAAATCAAAACCTACTGTCATGTTTTAGATTTTAAATATCTTGTATAAAAGTGGAACTTTCAGGATATATAAAGTAGTGAATTAACCAAATGCTACTAACCGTGTTTTGAAGAACATATGTAAATAATAATCCAATTTTTAAAATAGGGTGATTTAGACACTTTGAAAATAAGTTATTTTCTTTTATAGATTGCATTAGTTCCATATTCTCCATCTCCCCCCTCCTCGTCAGTTGGAGAAGAAGAAGACACATCTATGGAGTTTCGCGACAACGAAACATCTACTATTAGTGAATGGCACGGTAATTCTCTAGAAATACCGTTTAATATTGATGATGATTTTCTAACTAATTATTTCAATGTAGATAGTAGCAAAGTTGAGCAGGGGGACTTGCCTTTGTTAAGTCCGAATACACTACAACTTTAAGAGTATTTTACACAGGAATTAACGGGGAACCCTCCCCCCACTGATTACACGAACATAGTTCAAACAAATGAAATGGCTTCCCATAGCCCTATTATTGAACAAAGTGGGGGAGGGGGTGGTGATAATATACAAGAGTTAACAATACCCAAGTTACGAGACTACCTGAATTCCAGCGGTCATTGATAGCGGTCCTGAATTCCTGAATTCCAGCGGATAGGGCGATTTTAAGATTTAAAAAGTTCCAAAATACCCTCCTTCAAAGCAATAAAATCTCTTTGGATTCTGAAGCAAGGCTAGTGGATATGAACGATCCTTGATTTCCGAATCGAATCAAAGAACATCTGGCCATAGTGCTTTCCTATGCCCACGCGCAAAGAGACAACTCTAACACTGTGCAGTTGTTAGAAATAGTCGAGACGTTGGATGAGAGCGAGTGCATGATCAAGGCACTGACTAAATTAATTGGCACAGCAAATGGAGCAATTTCTCGTTTGAGAAATACCCATTACCAAATTTTTCTTAGGGAGGAGTTTGAAAAGGGGGTTAAGGGGAAAGGAACTATGGGAACAGAGGGGGGAAGGGGAAAGTCAGAGATCATGATCACTAGTGGCGGGAAATATCATCAGGGGGTAGTAATTTTAGAAGGGTTGCACATCGATCATGCAATGTGAATGTAAGCTAGCAATTTTTTATACCGGTTTTCATTCACAACGCAAATTATGATTTAAAATTTATTTTACCGTCTTTGGCACATATGCACAGGGAGGAGATAGGAAGGGGAGGGAAGGGGAGGGAAGGGGAGTATGCAGAGGGAAGGGGAGTAGATAGTCAATGGGTAAACAGTTCATTTACATATAATATTAGACCCAAATCAGCCGAGAAGTTGGTACTTCTCGAGTTGAAATGGCAGGTAGTGAATAAGGGGCATACGTGTTGGAATGAAATCAGGTTTTTAGATTCTTTTACTTTTTCCCCAAGGCATTGAGTCAATCAAACAAATAGAATCAGACACACAAACAGAGAAAGACAGACACTTTAGACATTCAAACCAACAAATACAAATTCTTGGACTTGCAAGCACTAACCTAGACATGTAAATAAATAAAATCAAACACTCAAACAGAGAAAGACAGACACTTTAGACATTCAAACCAACAAAGACAAATTCTTTGGTTTGCAAACACCAACCCAGACATGCAAACAAATAGAATCAGATATACAAACAGATAAAGACAGAAACCTTAGACATTCAAACCAACAAAGACAAATAGTTGGACTTGCAAACACCAACCCAGACAAGCAAACAAATAGAATCAGACACACAAACAGAGAAAGACAGACACTTTAGACATTCAAACCAACAAAGACAAATAGTTGGACGTGCAAACACCAACCCAGACAAGCAAACAAACAGAATCAGACACACAAACAGAAAAAGACAGACACTTTAGGCATTCAAACCAATAAAGATTCTTGGACTTGCAAACACCAACCCAGACATATAAACACTAGAATCAGATACATAAACAGAGAAAGACAGCCGCTTTAGACATTCAAACCAACAAAGACAAATTCTTGGACTTGCAAACACCAACCAAGACATGCAAACAAATAGAATCAAACACCCAAACAGAGAAATATAGACACTTTAGACATTCAAACCAACAAAGACGAATTCTTGGACTTGCAAACACCAACCCAGACATGTCAACAAATAGAATCAGACACACAAACAGAGAAACACAGACAGTTTAGACATTCAACCCAACAAAGACAAATTGTTGGACTTGCAAACACCAACCCATACATGCAAACAAATAGACTCAAACACACAAACAGTGAAAAACAGACACTTTAGACATTCAAACCAACAAAGACAAATAGTTGGACGTGCAAACACCAACCCAGACATGCAAACAAATAGAATCAGACACACAAACAGAGAAAGACAGACACTTTCGGCATTCAAACGAATAAAGACAAATTCTTGGACTTGCAAACACCAACCCAGACATATAAACACTAGAATCAGATACATAAACAGAGAAATACAGCCACTTTAGACATTCAAACCAACAAAGATAAATTCTTGGACTTGCAAACACCAACCCAGACTTGCAAACAAATAGAATCAGACACACAAACAGAGAAAGACAGACACTTTAGACATTCAAACCAACAAAGACAAATACTTGGACTTGCAAACACCAACCCAGACATTCAAACAAATAGACTCAGACACACAAACAGTGAAAGACAGAGTTTTTAGACATTCAAACCAACAAAGACAAATAGTTGGACGTGCAAACACCAACCCAGACATGCAAACAAATAGAATCAGACACACAAACAGAGAAAGACAGACACTTTACGCATTCAAACCAATAAAGACAAATTTTTGGACTTGCAAACACCAACCCAGACATATAAACACTAAAATCAGATACATAAACAGAGAAAGACAGCCACTTTAGACATTCAAACCAACAAAGACAAATTCTTGGACTTGCAAACACCAACCCAGACATGCAAACAATAGAATCAGACACATAAACAGAGAAAGACAGACACTTTAGACATTCAAACCAACAAAGACAAATACTTGGACTTGCAAACACCAACCCAGACATACAAACAAATAGAATCAGACACACAAACAGGGAAAGACAGACACTTTAGGTATTCAAACCAACAAAAAAAAATTCTTGGACTTGCAAACACCAACCTAGACATGTAAACAAATAGAATTAGACATACAAACAGAGAAGGACAGAAACTTTAGACATTCAAACCAACAAAGACAAATTCTTGGGTTTGCAAACACCAACCCAGACATGTAACCAAATAGAATACAACACGTAAAGAGAGACACACAAACAGAGAAAGACCGACACTTTAGACATTCAAACCAACAAAGACAAATTCTTGGACTTGCAAACACCAACCCAGACATGCAAACAAATAGAATCAGACACACAAACAGAGAAAGACAGACACTTTAGACACTCAAACCAACAAAAACAAATTCTTTGACTTGCAAACACTAACCTAGACATGTAAACAAATAAAATCAAACACCCAAACAGAAAAAGACATACACTTTAGACATTCAAACCAACAAAGACAAATTCTTGGGTTTGCAAACACCAACCCAGACATGCAAACAAATAGAATCAAACATCCAAACAGAAAAAGACAGACACTTTAGACATTCAAACCAACAAAGACAATTTCTTGGACTTGCAAACACCAACCCAGACATGCAAACAAATAGAATCAGACACACAAACAGAGAAAGACAGACACTTTAGACATTCAAACCAACAAAGACAAATTCTTGGACTTGCAAACACCAACCCAGATATCAAAAACAAATAGAATCAAACACACAAACAGTGAAAGAAAGACACTTTAGACATTCAAACCAACAAAGACAAATAGTTGGACGTGCAAATACCAACCCAGACAAGCAAACAAATAGAATCAGAAACACAAACAGAAAAAGACAGACACTTTAGGCATTCAAACCAATAAAGGCAAATTCTTGGACTTGCAAACACCAACCTTGAAATATAAACACTAGAATCAGATACATAAACAGAGAAAGGCAGCCACTTTACACAATCAGACCAACAAAGACAAATTCTTGGACTTGCAAACACCAACCAAGACATGCAAACAAATAGAATCAAACATCCAAACAGAGAAAGACAGACACTTTAGACATTCAAACCAACAAAAACCAATTCTTGGACTGGCAAACACCAACCCAGACATGCAAACAAATAGAATCAAACACACAAACAGAGAAAGAGAGACACTTTAGACATTCAAACCAACAAAGACGAATTGTTGGACTTGCAAACACCAACCCAGACATGTCAACAAATAGAATAAGACACACAAACAGAAGAACACAGACAGTTTAGACATTCAAACCAACAAAGACAAATTCTTGGACTTGCAAACACCAACCCAGACATGCAAACAAATAGAATCAAACACACAAACAGTGAAAGACAAACACTTTAGACATTCATACTAACAAAGACAAATAGTTTGACGTGTAAACACCAACCCAGACATGCAAACAAATAGAATCAGACACACAAACAGAGAAAAACAGACACTTTAGGCATTCAAACGAATAAAGACAAATTCTTGGACTTGCAATCACCAACTAAGACATATAAACACTAGAATCAGATACATAAACAGAGAAAGACAGCCACTTTAGACATTCAAACCAACAAAGACATATTCTTGGACTTGCAAACACCAACCCAGACATGCAAACAAATAGAATCAGACACACAAACAGAGAAAGACAGACACTTTAGACATTCAAACCAACAAAGACAAATACTTGGACTTGCAAACACCAACCCAGACATGCAAAGAAATAGAATCAGACACATAAACAGGGAAAGACTGACACTTTAGGCATTCAAACCAACAAAGACAAATTCTTGGACTTGCAAACACCAACCTAGACATGTAAACAAATAGAATTAGACATACAAACAGAGAAGGACAGAAACTTTAGACATTCAAACCATTAAAGACAAATTCTTGGACTTGCAAACACCAACCCAGACACAATTGTTTACAAGTTAGGTTGGCCGAGTGGTTAAGGCGCCAGACTTAAGATCTGGTCCCCATAAGGGGTCGTGGGTTCGAACCTCACACCTAACAATTTTTTGTGACATTCAAACCAAATTTTTCCTAGACATTCAAACCAACAAAGACAAATTCTTGGACTTGCAAACACCAACCCAGACATGCAAACAAATAGAATCAAACACACAAACAGAGAAAGACAGACACTTTAGACATTCAAACCAACAAAGACAAATTCTTGGGTTTGCAAACACCAACCCAGACATGCAAACAAATAGAATCGGACTTACAAACAGAGAAAGACAGAAACTTTAGATATTCAAACCAACAAAGACAAATAGTTGGACGTGCAAACACCAACCCAGACATGCAAACAAATAGAATCAGACACACAAACAGAGAAAGACAGACACATTAGATATTCAAACCAACAAAGACAAATAGTTGGACGTGCAAACACCAACCCAGACAAGCAAACAAATAGAATCAGACACACAAACAGAAAAAGACAGACACTTTAGGTATTCAAACCAATAAAGATTCTTGGACTTGCAAATACCAGCCCAGACATATAAACACTAGAATCAGATAATAAACAGAGAAAGACAGCCATTTTAGACATTCAAACCAACAAAGACAAATTCTTGGACTTGCAAACACCAACCAAGACATGCAAACAAATAGAATCAAACATCCAAACAGAGAAAGACAGACACTTTAGACATTCAAACCAACAAAGACAAATTCTTGGACTGGCAAACACCAACCCAGACAAACAAATAAATAGTATCAAACACCCAAACAGAGAAATATAGACACTTTAGACATTCAAACCAACAAAGACTAATTCTTGGACTTGCAAACACCAACCCAGACATGCCAACAAATAGAATCAGACACACAAACATAGAAACACAGACAGTTTAGACATTCAAACCAACAAAGACAAATTCTTGGACTTGCAAACACCAACCCATACATGTAAACAAATAGACTCAAAAAAACAAACAGTGAAAAACAGACACTTTAGACATTCAAACCAACAAAGAAAAATAGTTGGACGTGCAAACACCAACCCAGACATGCAAACAAATAGAATCACACACAAACAGAGAAAGACAGACACTTTAGACATTCAAACAAATAAAGACAAATTCTTGGGGTTGCAAACACCAACCCAGACATATAAACACTAGCATCAGATACATAAACAGAGAAATACAGCCACTTTAGACATTCAAACCAACAAAGACAAATTCTTGGACTTGCAAACACCAGCCCAGACATGCAAACAAATAGAATCAGACACACAAATAGAGAAAGACAGACACTTTAGACATTCAAACCAACAAAGACAAATACTTGGACTTGCAAACACCAACCCAGACATTCAAACAAATAGAATCAGACACAAAAACAGTGAAAGACAGAGACTTTAGACATTCAAACCAACAAAAACAAATAGTTGGACGTGCAAAGACCAACCCAGACATGCAAACAAATAGAATCAGACACACAAACAGAGAAAGACAGACACTTTAGGCATTCAAACCAATAAAGACAAATTCTTGGACTGGCAAACACCAACCCAGACATATAAACACTAGAATCAGATACATAAACAGAGAAAGACAGCCACTTTAGACATTCAAACCAACAAAGACAAATTCTTGGATTTGCAAACACCAACCCAGACATGCAAACAAATAGAATCAGACACACAAACAGAGAAAGACAGACACTTTAGACATTCAAACCAACAAAAACAAATACTTGGACTTGAAATCACCAACCCAGACATGCAAACAAATAGAATCAGACACACAAACAGGGAAAGACAGACACTTTAGGTATTCAAACCAACAAAGACAAATTCTTGGACTTGCAAACACTAACCTGGACATACAAACAAATAGAATTAGATACACAAACAGAGAAGGACAGACACTTTAAGCATTCAAATCAACAAAGACAAATACTTGGACTTGCAAACACCATCCCAGACAAGCAAACAAATAGAATCAGACACACAAACAGAGAAAGACAGACACTTTAGACATTCAAACCAACAAAGACAAACAGTTGGACGTGCAAACACCAACCCAGACAAGCAAACAAATAGAATCAGACACACAAACAGAAAAAGACAGACACTTTAGGCATTCAAACCAATAAAGATTCTTGGACTTTCAAACACCAACCCAGACATATAAACACTAGAATCAGATACATAAACAGAGAAACACAGCCACTTTAGACATTCAAACCAACAAAGACAAATTCTTGGACTTGCAAACACCAACCAAGACATGCAAACAAATAGAATCAAACATCCAAACAGAGAGAGACAGACACTTTAGACATTCAAACCAACAAAGACAAATTCTTGGACTAGCAAACACCAGCCCAGACAAACAAAAAAATAGTATCAAACACCCAAACAGAGAAATATAGACACTTTAGACATTCAAACCAACAAAGACGAATTCTTGGACTTGCAAACACCAACCCAGACATGTCAACAAATAGAATCAGACACACAAACCGAGAAACACAGACAGTTTAGACATTCAAACCAACAAAGACAAATTGTTGGACTTGCAAACGCCAACCCATACATGCAAACAAATAGACTCAAACACACAAACAGTGAAAAACAGACACTTTAGACATTCAAACCAACAAAGACAAATAGTTGGACGTGCAAACACCAACCCAGACATGCAAACAAATAGAATCAGACACACAAACAGAGAAAGACAGACACTTTAGGCATTCAAACGAATAAAGACAAATTCTTGGACTTGCAAACACCAACCCAGACATATAAACACTAGAATCAGATACATAAACAGAGAAATACAGCCACTTTAGACATTCAAACCAACAAAGACAAATTCTTGGACTTGCAAACACCAACCCAGACATGCAAACAAATAGAATCAGACACACAAACAGAGAAAGACAGACACTTTAGACATTCAAACCAACAAAGACAAATACTTGGACTTGCAAACACCAACCCAGACATTCAAACAAATAGAATCAGACACACAAACATTGAAAGACAGAAACTTTAGACATTCAAACCAACAAAGAAGAATTCTTGGACTTGCAAACACCAACCCAGACATGTCAACAAATAGAATCAGACACACAAACAGAGAAACACAGACAGTTTAGACATTCAAACCAACAAAGACAAATTGTTGGACTTGCAAACGCCAACCCATACATGCAAACAAATAGACTCAAACACACAAACAGTGAAAAACAGACACTTTAGACATTCAAACCAACAAAGACAAATAGTTGGACGTGCAAACACCAACCCAGACATGCAAACAAATGGAATCAGACACACAAACAGAGAAAGACAGACACTTTAGGCATTCAAACCAATAAAGACAAATTCTTGGACTTGCAAACACCAACCCAGACATATAAACACTAGAATCAGATACATAAACAGACAAAGACAGCAACTTTAGACATTCAAAGCAACAAAGACAAATTCTTGGACTTGCAAACACCAACCCAGACATGCAAACAAATAGAATCAGACACACAAACAGGGAAAGACAGACACTTTAGGTATTCAAACCAATAAAGACAAATTCTTGGACTTGCAAACACCAACCCAGACATATAAACACTAGAATCAGATACATAAACAGAGAAAGACAGCCACTTTAGACATTCAAAGCAACAAAGACAAATTCTTGGACTTGCAAACACCAACCCAGACATGCAAACAAATAGAATCAGACACACAAACAGAGAAAGACAGACACTTTAGACATTCAAACCAACAAAGACAAATACTTGGACTTGCAATCACCAACCCAGACATGCAAACA
The DNA here is from genome assembly GCA_027921565.1 of Artemia sinica. Classification (NCBI taxonomy): domain Eukaryota; kingdom Metazoa; phylum Arthropoda; class Branchiopoda; order Anostraca; family Artemiidae; genus Artemia; species Artemia sinica. The sequence goes on from CM051276.1 coordinate 33,971,414, forward strand.
AATAGAATCAGACACACAAACAGGGAAAGACAGACACTTTAGGTATTCAAACCAATAAAGACAAATTCTTGGACTTGCAAACACCAACCTAGACATGTAAACAAATAGAATTAGACACACAAACAGAGAAGGACAGAAACTTTAGACATTCAAACCAACAAAGACAAATTCTTGGACTGGCAAACACCAACCCAGACATGCAAACAAATAGTATCAAACACCCAAACAGAGAAAGAGAGACACTTTAGACATTCAAACCGACAAAGACGAATTGTTGGACTCGTAAACACCAACCCAGACATGTCAACAAGTAGAATAAGACACACAAACAGAGAAACACAGACAGTTTAGACATTAAAACCAACAAAGACAAATTCTTGGACTTGCAAACACCAACCAAGACATATAAACACTAAAATCAGATACATAAACAGAGAAAGACAGCCACTTTAGACATTCAAACCAACAAAGACATATTCTTGGACTTGCAAACACCAACCCAGACATGCAAACAAATAGAATCAGACACACAAACAGAAAAAAACAGAAACTTTAGACATTCAAACCAACAAAGACAAATACTTGGACTTCCAAACACCAACCCAGACATGCAAAGAAATAGAATCAGACACACAAACAGAGAAAGACAGACACTTTAGGCATTCAAACCAACAAAGACAAATTCTTGGACTTGCAAAAACTAACATAGACATGTAAACAAATAAAATCAGACACACAAACAGAGAAAAACAGACACTTTAGGCATTCAAACGAATAAAGACAAATTCTTGGACTTGCAATCACCAACCAAGACATATAAACACTAAAATCAGATACATAAACAGAGAAAGACAGCCATTTTAGACATTCAAACCAACAAAGACATATTCTTGGACTTGCAAACACCAAACCAGACATGCAAACAAATAGAATCAGACACACAAACAGAGAAAGACAGACACTTTAGACATTCAAACCAACAAAGACAAATAGTTGAACTTGCAAACACCAACCCATACATGCAAAGAAATAGAATCAGACACACAAACAGGGAAAGACTGACACTTTAGGCATTCAAACCAACAAAGACAAATTCTTGGACTTGCAAACACCAACCTAGACATGTAAACAAAGAGAATTAGACATACAAACAGAGAAGGACAGAAACTTTAGACATTCAAACCAACAAAGACAAATTCTTGGACTTGCAAACACCAACCCAGACACAATTGTTTACAAGTTAGGTTGGCCGAGTGGTTAAGGCGCCAGACTTAAGATCTGGTCCCCATACGGGGTCGTGGGTTCGAACCTCACACCTAACAATTTTTTGTGACATTCAAACCAAATTTTTCCTAGACATTCAAACCAACAAAGACAAATTCTTGGACTTGCAAACACCAAACCAGACATGCAAACAAATAGAATCAGACACACAAACAGAGAAAGATAAACACTTTAGACATTCAAACCAACAAAGACAAATTTTTGGACTTGCAAAAACTAACAGAGACATGTAAACAAATAAAATCAAACGCCCAATTAGAGAAAGACAGACACTTTAGACATTCAAACCAACAAAGACAAATTCTTGGGTTTGCAAACACCAACCCAGCCATGCAAACAAATAGAATCAGACATATAAACAGAGAAAGACAGACACTTTAGACATTCAAACCAACAAAGACAAATAGTTGGACGTGCAAACACCAACCCAGAAAAGCAAACAAATAGAATCAGACACACAAACAGAAAAAGACAGACACTTTAGGTATTCAAACCAATAAAGATTCTTGGACTTGTAAACACCAACCAAGACATGCAAACAAATAGAATCAAACATCCAAACAGAGAGAGACAGACACTTTAGACATTCAAACCAACAAAGACAAATTCTTGGACTGGCAAACACCAACCCAGACAAACAAACAAATAGTATCAAACACCCAAACAGAGAAATATAGACGCTTTAGACATTCAAACTAACAAAGACGAATTCTAGGACTTGCAAACACCAACCCAGACATGTCAACAAATAGAATCAGACACACAAACAGAGAAACACAGACAGTTTAGACATTCAAACCAACAAAGACAAATTGTTGGACTTGCAAACGCCAACCCATACATGCAAACAAATAGAATCAGACACACAAACAGAGAAAGACAGACACTTTAGGCATTCAAACGAATAAAGCCAAATTCTTGGACTTGCAAACACCAACCCAGACATCTAAACACTAGAATCAGATACATAAACAGAGAAATACAGCCACTTTAGACATTCAAACCAACAAAGACAAATTCTTGGACTTGCAAACACCAACCCAGACATGCAAACAAATAGAATCAGACACACAAACAGAAAAAAACAGAAACTTTAGACATTCAAACCAACAAAGACAAATTTTTGGACTTCCAAACACCAACCCAGACATGCAAAGAAATAGAATCAGACACACAAACAGGGAAAGACTGACACTTTAGGCATTCAAACCAACAAAGACAAATTCTTGGACTTGCAAACACCAACCTAGACATGCAAACAAATAGAATCAGACACACAAACAGAGAAAAACAGACACTTTAGGCATTCAAACGAATAAAGACAAATTCTTGGACTTGCAATCACCAACCAAGACATATAAACACTAATCAGATACATAAACAGAGAAAGACAGCCATTTTAGACATTCAAACCAACAAAGACATATTCTTGGACTTGCAAACACCAACCCAGACATGCAAACAAATAGAATCAGACACACAAACAGAAAAAGACAGAAACTTTAGACATTCAAACCAACAAAGACAAATACTTGGACTTGCAAACACCAACCCATACATGCAAAGAAATAGAATCAGACACACAAACAGGGAAAGACTGACACTTTAGGCATTCAAACCAACAAAGACAAATTCTTGGACTTGCAAACACCAAACTAGACATGTAAACAAAGAGAATTAGACATACAAACAGAGAAGGACAGAAACTTTAGACATTCAAACCAACAAAGACAAATTCTTGGACTTGCAAACACCAACCCAGACACAATTGTTTACAAGTTAGGTTGGCCGAGTGGTTAAGGCGTCAGACTTAAGATCTGGTCCCCATACGGGGTCGTGGGTTCGAACCTCACACCTAACAATTTTTTGTGACATTCAAACCAAATTTTTCCTAGACATTCAAACCAACAAAGACAAATTCTTGGACTTGCAAACACCAAACCAGACATGCAAACAAATAGAATCAGACACACAAACAGAGAAAGACAAACACTTTAGACATTCAAACCAACAAAGACAAATTTTTGGACTTGCAAAAACTAACAGAGACATGTAAACAAATAAAATCAAACACCCAATTAGAGAAAGACAGACACTTTAGACATTCAAACCAACAAAGACAAATTCTTGGGTTTGCAAACACCAACCCAGCCATGCAAACAAATAGAATCAGACATATAAACAGAGAAAGACAGACACTTTAGACATTCAAACCAACAAAGACAAACAGTTGGACGTGCAAACACCAACCCAGACAAGCAAACAAATAGAATCAGACACACAAACAGAAAAAGACAGACACTTTAGGTATTCAAACCAATAAAGATTCTTGGACTTGCAAACACCAACCAAGACATGCAAACAAATAGAATCAAACATCCAAACAGAGAGAGACAGACACTTTAGACATTCAAACCAACAAAGACAAATTCTTGGACTGGCAAACACCAACCCAGACAAACAAACAAATAGTATCAAACACCCAAACAGAGAAATATAGACGCTTTAGACATTCAAACTAACAAAGACGAATTCTAGGACTTGCAAACACCAACCCAGACATGTCAACAAATAGAATCAGACACACAAACAGAGAAACACAGACAGTTTAGACATTCAAACCAACAAAGACAAATTGTTGGACTTGCAAACGCCAACCCATACATGCAAACAAATAGACTCAAACACACAAACAGTAAAAAACAGACACTTTAGACATTCAAACCAACAAAGACAAATAGTTGGACGTGCAAACACCAACCCAGACATGCAAACAAATAGAATCAGACACACAAACAGAGAAAGACAGACACTTTAGGCATTCAAACGAATAAAGCCAAATTCTTGGACTTGAAAACACCAACCCAGACATCTAAACACTAGAATCAGATACATAAACAGAGAAATACAGCCACTTTAGACATTCAAACCAACAAAGACAAATTCTTGGACTTGCAAACACCAACCCAGACATGCAAACAAATAGAATCAGACACACAAACAGAGAAAGACAGACACTTTAGACATTCAAACCAACAAAGACAAATACTTGGACTTGCAAACACCAACCCAGACATTCAAACAAATAGAATCAGACACACAAACAGTGAAAGACAGAGACTTTAGACATTCAAACAAATAAAAACAAATAGTTGGACGTGCAAACACCAACCCAGACATGCAAACAAATAGAATCAGACACACAAACAGAGAAAGACAGACACTTTAGGCATTCAAACCAATAAAGACAAATTCTTGGACTTGCAAACACCAACTCAGACATATAAACACTAGAATCAGATACATAAACAGAGAAAGACAGCCACTTTAGACATTCAAACCAACAAAGACAAATTCTTGGACTTGCAAACACCAACCCAGACGTGCAAACAAATAGAATCTGACACACAAACAGAGAAAGACAGACACTTTAGACATTCAAACCAACAAAGACAAATACTTGGACTTGCAATCACCAACCCAGACATGCAAACAAATAGAATCAGACACACAAACAGGGAAAGACAGACACTTTAGGTATTCAAACCAACAAAGACAAATTCTTGGACTTGCAAACACCAACCCAGACATGTAAACAAATAGAATTAGACACACAAACAGAGAAGGACAGAAACTTTAGGCATTCAAACCAACAAAGACAAGTTCTTGGGTTTGCAAACACCAACCCAGACACGTAACCAAATAGAATATAACACGTAAAGAGAGACACACAAACAGAGAAAGACAGACACTTTAGACATTCAAACCAACAAAGACAAATTCTTGGACTTGCAAACACCAACCCAGACATGCAAACAAATAGAATCAGACACACAAACAGAGAAAGACAGAAACTTTAGACATTCAAACCAACAAAAACAAATTCTTTGACTTGCAAACACTTAGACATGTAAACAAATAAAATCAAACACCCAAACAGAAAAAGACACTTTAGACATTCAAACCAACAAAGACAAATTCTTGGGTTTGCAAACACCAACCCAGACATGCAAACAAATAGAATCAAACATCCAAACAGAAAAAGACAGACACTTTAGACATTCAAACCAACAAAGACAAATAGTTGGACGTGCAAACACCAACCCAGACAAGTAAACAAATAGAATCAGACACACAAACAGAAAAAGACAGACACTTTAGACATTCAAACCAACAAAGACAAATTCTTGGACTTGCAAACACCAACCCAGATATCAAAAACAAATAGAATCAAACACACAAACAGTGAAAGAAAGAAACTTTAGACATTCAAACTAACAAAGACAAATAGTTGGACGTGCAAACACCAACCCAGACAATCAAACAAATAGAATCAGACACACAAACAGAAAAAGACAGACACTTTAGGCATTCAAACCAATAAAGGCAAATTCTTGGACTTGCAAACACCAACCTTGAAATATAAACACTAGAATCAGATACATAAACAGAGAAAGGCAGCCACTTTAGACATTCAGACCAACAAAGACAAATTCTTGGACTTGCAAACACCAACCAAGACATGCAAACAAATAGAATCAAACACACAAACAGTGAAAGACAAACACTTTAGACATTCAAACCAACAAAGACAAATTCTTGGACTTGCAAACACCAACCCAGACATGCAAACAAATAGAATCAAACACACAAACAGAGAAAGAGAGACACTTTAGACATTCAAACCGACAAAGACGAATTGTTGGACTTGTAAACACCAACCCAGACATGTCAACAAGTAGAATAAGACACACAAACAGAGAAACACAGACAGTTTAGACATTAAAACCAACAAAGACAAATTCTTGGACTTGCAAACACCAACCCAGACATGCAAACAAATAGAATCAAACACACAAACAGTGAAAGACAAACACTTTAGACATTCACACCAACAAAGACAAATAGTTGGACGTGTAAACACCAACCCAGACATGCAAACAAATAGAATCAGACACACAAACAGAGAAAAACAGACACTTTAGGCATTCAAACGAATAAAGACAAATTCTTGGACTTGCAATCACCAACCAAGACATATAAACACTAAAATCAGATACATAAACAGAGAAAGACAGCCACTTTAGACATTCAAACCAACAAAGACATATAGTTGGACTTGCAAACACCAACCCAGACAAGCAAACAAATAGAATCAGACACAAAAACAGAAAAAGACAGAAACTTTAGACATTCAAACCAACAAAGACAAATACTTGGACTTCCAAACACCAACCCAGACATGCAAAGAAATAGAATCAGACACACAAACAGGGAAAGACTGACACTTTAGGCATTCAAACCAACAAAGACAAATTCTTGGACTTGCAAACACCAACCTAGACATGCAAACAAATAGAATCAGACACACAAACAGAGAAAAACAGACACTTTAGGCATTCAAACCAACAAAGACAAATTCTTGGACTTGCAAACACCAACCCAGACACAATTGTTTACAAGTTAGGTTGGCCGAGTGGTTAAGACGCCAGACTTAAGATCTGGTCCCCATACGGGGTCGTGGGTTCGAACCTCACACCTAACAATTTTTTGTGACATTCAAACCAAATTTTTCCTAGACATTCAAACCAACAAAGACAAATTCTTGGACTTGCAAACACCAAACCAGACATGCAAACAAATAGAATCAGACACACAAACAGAGAAAAACAAACACTTTAGACATTCAAACCAACAAAGACAAATTTTTGGACTTGCAAAAACTAACATAGACATGTAAACAAATAAAATCAAACGCCCAATTAGAGAAAGACAGACACTTTAGACATTCAAACCAACAAAGACAAATTCTTGGGTTTGCAAACACCAACCCAGCCATGCAAACAAATAGAATTGGACTTACAAACAGAGAAAGACAGAAAATTTAGACATTCAAACCAACAAAGACAAATAGTTGAACTTGCAAACACCAACCCAGACATGCAAACAAATAGAATCAGACATATAAACAGAGAAAGACAGACACTTTAGACATTCAAACCAACAAAGACAAATAGTTGGACGTGCAAACACCAACCCAGACAAGCAAACAAATAGAATCAGACAAACAAACAGAAAAAGACAGACACTTTAGGTATTCAAACCAATAAAGATTCTTGGACTTGCAAACACCAACCCAGACATATAAACACTAGAATCAGATACATAAACAGAGAAAGACAGCCACTTTAGACATTCAAACCAACAAAGACAAATTTTTGGACTTGCAAACACCAACCAAGACATGCAAACAAATAGAATCAAACATCCAAACAGAGAAAGACAGACACTTTAGACATTCGAACCAACAAAGACAAATTCTTGGACTGGCAAACACCAGCCCAGACAAACAAATAAATAGTATCAAACACCAAAACAGAGAAATATAGACACTTTAGACATTCAAACCAACAAAGACGAATTCTTGGACTTACAAATACCAACCCAGACATGTCAACAAATAGAATCAGACACACAAACATAGAAACACAGACAGTTTAGACATTCAAACCAACAAAGACAAATTCTTGGACTTGCAAACACCAACCCATACATGCAAACAAATAGACTCAAACACACAAACAGTGAAAAACAGACACTTTAGACATTCAAACCAACAAAGACAAATAGTTGGACGTGCAAACACCAACCCAGACATGCAAAAAAATAGAATCAGACACACAAACAGAGAAAGACAGACACTTTAGGCATTCAAACGAATAAAGACAAATTCTTGGACTTGCAAACACCAACCCAGACATATACACACTAGAATCAGATACATAAACAGAGAAAGACAGCCACTTTAGACATTCAAACCAACAAAGACAAATTCTTGGACTTGCAAACACCAACCCAGACATGCAAACAAATAGAATCAGACACACAAACAGAGAAAGACAGACACTTTAGAAATTCAAACCAACAAAGACAAATACTTGGACTTGCAATCACCAACCCAGACATGCAAACAAATAGAATCAGACACACAAACAGAGAAAGACGGACACTTTATGTATTCAAACCAACAAAGACAAATTCTTGCACTTGCAAACACCAACCTAGACATGTAAACAAATAGAATTAGACATACAAACAGAGAAGGACAGAAACTTTAGACATTCAAACCAATAAAGACAAATTCTTGGGTTTGCAAACACCAACCCAGACGTGTAACCAAATAGAATATAACACGTAAACAGAGACACACAAAGAGAGAAAGACAGACACTTTAGACATTCAAACCAACAAAGACAAATTCTTGGACTTGCAAACACCAACCCAGACATGCAAACAAATAGAATCAGACACACAAAAAGAGAAAGACAGACACTTTAGACATTCAAACCAACAAAAACAAATTCTTTGACTTGCAAACACTTAGACATGTAAACAAATAAAATCAAACACCCAAACAGAAAAAGACACTTTAGACATTCAAACCAACAAAGGCAAATTCTTGGGTTTGCAAACACCAACCCAGACATGCAAACAAATAGAATCAAACATCCAAACAGAAAAAGACGGACACATTAGACATTCAAACCAACAAAGACAAATTCTTGGACTTGCAAACACCAACCCAGACAAGTAAACAAATAGAATCAGACACACAAACAGAGAAAGACAGACAGTTTAGACATTCAAACCAACAAAGACAAATTCTTGGACTTGCAAACACCAACCCAGATATCAAAAACAAATAGAATCAAACACACAAACAGTGAAAGAAAGACACTTTAGACATTCAAACCAACAAAGACAAATAGTTGGACGTGCAAACACCAACCCAGACAAGTAAACAAATAGAATCAGACACACAAACAGAAAAAGACAGACACTTTAGGCATTCAAACCAATAAAGGCAAATTCTTGGACTTGCAAACACCAACCTTGAAATATAAACACTAGAATCAGATACATAAACAGAGAAAGGCAGCCACTTTAGACATTCAGACCAACAAAGACAAATTCTTGGACTTGCAAACACCAACCCAGACATGCAAACAAATAGAATCAAACACACAAACAGAGAAAGACAGACAGTTTAGACATTCAAACCAACAAAGCAATTCTTGGACTGGCAAACACCAACCCAGACATGCAAACAAATAGTATCAAACACCCAAACAGAGAAAGAGAGACGCTTTAGACATTCAAACCGACAAAGACGAATTGTTGGACTTGCAAACACCAGCCCAGACATGTCAACAAATAGAATCAGACACACAAACAGAGAAAGACAGACAGTTTAGACATTCAAACCAACAAAGACAAATTCTTGGACTTGCAAAACCCAACCCAGACATGCAAACAAATAGAATCAAACACACAAACAGTGAAAGACAAACACCTTAGACATTCATACCAACAAAGACAAATAGTTGGACGTGCAAACACCAACCCAGACATGCAAACAAATAGAATCAGACACACAAACAGAGAAAGACAGACAAGGCATTCAAACGAATAAAGACAAATTCTTGGACTTGCAATCACCAACCCAGACATATCAACACTAGAATCAGATACATAAACAGAGAAAGCCAGCCACTTTAGACATTCAAACCAACAAAGACATATTCTTGGACTTGCAAACACCAACCCAGACATGCAAACAAATCAAATCAGACACACAAACAGAGAAAGACAGACACTTTAGACATTCAAACCAACAAAGACAAATACTTGGACTAGAATCAGACACACAAACAGGGAAAGACTGACACTTTAGGCATTCAAACCAACAAAGACAAATTCTTGGACTTGCAAACACCAACCCAGACATGTAAACAAATAGAATCGGACATACAAACAGAAAAAGACAGAAACTTTAGACATTCAAACCAACAAAGACAAATTCTTGGACTTGCAAACACCAACCCAGACACAATTGTTTACAAGTTAGGTTGGCCGAGTGGTTAAGGCGCCAGACTTAAGATCCGGTCCCCATACGGGGTCGTGGGTTCGAACCTCACACCTAACAATTTTTTATGACATTCAAACCAAATTTTTCCTAGACATTCAAACCAACAAAGACAAATTCTTGGACTTGCAAACACCAACCCAGACATGCAAACAAATAGAATCAGACACACAAACAGAGAAAGACAGACACTTTAGACATTCAAACCAACAAAGACAAATTCTTGGACTTGCAAACACCAACATAGACATGTAAACAAATAAAATCAAACACCCAAACAGAGAAAGACAGACACTTTAGACATTCAAACCAACAAAGACAAATTCTTGGGTTTGCAAACCCCAACCCAGACATGCAAACAAATAGAATCGGACATACAAACAGAAAAAGACAGAAACTTTAGACATTCAAACCAACAAAGACAAATAGTTGGACTTGCAAACACCAACCCAGACATGCATTAGACATTCAGACATTCAGACACACATTAGACATTCAAACTAACAAAGAGAAATTCTTGGACTTGCAAACACCAACCCAGACATGCAAACAAATAGAATTAGATACACAAACAGAGATGGACAGACACTTTAAGCATTCAAATCAACAAAGACAAATACTTGGACTTGTAAACACCAACCCAGACATGCAAACAAATAGAATCAGACCCACAAACAGAGAAATACAGAGACTTTAGACATTCAAACCAACAAAGACAAATTCTTGGACTTGCAAACACCAACCCAGACATGCAAAAAAAATGAAATCAGACACACAACCAGAGAAAGACAGACACTTTAGACATTCAAACCAACAATGACAAATTCTTGGACACGGAAACACCAGCCCAGACATGCAAACAAATAGAATCAGACACACAACCAGAGAAAGACAGACACTTTAGACATTCAAACCAACAAAGACAAATTCTTGGACTTGTAAACACCAACCCAGACATGCAAACAAATAGAATCAAACATCCAAACAGAGAAAGACAGACACTTTAGACATTCAAACCAACAAAGACAAATTCTTGGACTGGCAAACACCAACCCAGACATGCAAACAAATAGAATCAAACACCCAAACAGAGAAAGATAGACACTTTAGACATTCAAACCAACAAAGACGAATTCTTGGACTTGCAAACACCAACCCAGACATGCAAACAAATAGAATCAAACACACAAACAGTGAAAGACAGACACTTTAGACATTCAAACCAACAAAGACAAATAGTTGGACATGCAAACACCAACCCAGACATGCAAACAAATAGAATCAGACACACAAATAGAGAAAGACAGACACTTTAGGCATTCAAACGAATAAAGACAAATTCTTCGACTTGCAAACACCATCCCAGACATATAAACACTAGAATCAGATACATAAACAGAGAAAGACAGCCACTTTAGACATTCAAAACCAACAAAGACATATTCTTGGACTTGCAAACACCAACCCAGACATGCAAACAAATAGAATCAGACACAAAAACAGAGAAAGACAGACACTTTAGACATTCAAACCAACATAGACAAATACCTGGACTTGCAAACACCAACCCAGACATGCAAACAAATAGAATCAAACACACAAACAGGGAAAGACAGACACTTTAGGCATTCAAACCAACAAAGACAAATTCTTGGACTTGCAAACACCAACCCAGACATGTAAACAAATAGAATTAGACATACAAACAGAGAAGGACAGAAACTTTAGACATTCAAACCAACAAAGACAAATTCTTGGACTTGCAAACACCAACCCAGACACATTCGTTTACAAGTTAGGTTGGCCGAGTGGTTAAGGTGCCAGACTTAAGATCTGGTCCCCATACGGGGTCGTGGGTTCGAACCTCACACCTGACTATTTTTTATGACATTCAAACCAAATTTTTTTTAGATATTCAAACCAACAAAGACAAATTCTTGGACTTGCAAACACTAACATAGACATGTAAACAAATAAAATCAAACACCCAAACAGAGAAAGACATACACTTTAGACATTCAAACCAATAAAGACAAATTCTTGCGTTTGCAAACACCAACCCAGATATGCAAACAAATAGAATCGGACATACAAACAGAGAAAGACAGAAACTTTAGACATTTAAACCAACAAAGACAAATAGTTGGACTTGCAAACACCAACCCAGACATGCAAACAAATAGAATCAGACACACAAACAGAGAAAGACAGACACTTTAGACATTCAAACTAACAAAGAGAAATTCTTGGACTTGCAAACACCAACCCAGACATGCAAACAAATAGAATTAGATACACAAACCGAGAAGGACAGACACTTTAAGCATTCAAATCAACAAAGACAAATACTTGGACTTGTAAACACCAACCCAGACATGCAAACAAATAGAATCAGACCCACAAACAGAGAAAGACAGACACTTTAGACATTCAAACCAACAAAGACAAATTCTTGGACTTGCAAACACCAACCCAGACATATAAACACTAGAATCAGATACATAAACAGAGAAAGACAGACACTTTCGACATTCAAACTAACAAAGAGAAATTCTTGGACTTGCAAGCACCAGCCCAGACATGCAAACAAATAGAATCAGACACATAAACAGAGAAAGACAGATACTTTAGACATTCAAACCAACACAAGACAAATTCTTGGACTTGTAAACACCAATCCAGACATGCAAACAAATAGAATCAAACATCCAAACAGTGAAAGACAGACACTTTAGACATTCAAACCAACAAAGACAAATAGTTGGACGTGCAAACACAAACCCAGATATGCAAACAACTAGAATCAGACACACAAACAGAGAAAGACAGACACTTTAGGCATTCAAACCAACAAAGACAAATTCTTGGACTGGCAAACACCAACCCAGACATATAAACACTAGAATCAGATACATAAACAGAGAAAGACAGCCACTTTAAACATTAAAACCAACAAAGACAAATACTTGGACTTGTAAACACCAACCCAGACATGCAAACAAATAGAATCAGGCAAACAAACAGAGAAAGACAGACACTTTAGACATTCAAACCAACAAAGACAAATACTTGGACTTGCAAACACCAACCCAGACATACAAACAAATAGAATCAGACATACAAACAGGGAAAGACAGACACTTTAGGCATTCGAACCAACAAAGACAAATTCTTGGACTTGCAAACACCAGCCTAGACATGTAAACGAATAGAATTAGACACCCAAACAGAGAAGGACAGAAACTTTAGACATTCAAACCAGCAAAGACAAATTCTTGGGTTTGCAAACACCAACCCAGACATTTAACCAGATATAATCAAACACGTAAACAGAGAAAGACAGACACTTTAGACATTCAAACCAACAAAGACAAATTCTTGGACTTGCAAACACCAACCCAGACATGCAAACAAATAGAATCAGACACACAAACAGAGAAAGACAGACACTTTAGACATTCAAACCAACAAAGACAAATTTTAGACTTGCAAACACTAACCTAGACATGTTAATAAATAAAATCAAACACCCAAACAGAGAAAGACAGAAACTTTAGACATTCAAACCAACAAAGACAAATTCTTTGGTTGGCAAACACCAACCCAGACATGCAAACAAATAGAATCAGATATACAAACAGAGAAAGAAAGAAACTTTAGACATTCAAACCAACAAAGACAAATAGTTGGACTTGCAAACACCAACCCAGACAAGCAAACAAATAGAATCAGACACACAAACAGAGAAAGACAGACACTTTAGACATTCAAACTAACAAAGACAAATTCTTGGACTTGCAAACACCAACCCAGACATGCAAACAAATAAAATTAGATACACAAACAGAGAAGGACAGACACTTTAGGTATTCCAATCAACAAAGACAAATACTTTGACTTGCAAACACCAACCCAGACATGCAAACAAATAAAATCAGACCCACAAACAGAGAACGACAGACACTTTAGACATTCAAACCAACAAAGACACATTCTTGGACTTGCAAACACCAACCCAGACATGCAAACAAATAGAATCAGAAACACAAACAGAGAAAGACAGACACTTTAGACATTCAAACCAACAATGACAAATTCTTGGACATAGAAACATTAGCCCAGATATGCAAAAAAATAGAATCAGACACACAAACAGAGAAAGACAGACACTTTAGACATTCAAACCAACAAAGACAAATTCTTGGACTTGCAAACACCAACCAGACACAATTGTTTACAAGTTAGGTTGCCGAGTGGTTAAGGCTCCAGACTTAAGATCTGATCCCATACGGGGTCGTGGGTTCGAACCTCACACCTGACAATTTTTTATGTACTTTTTTTCTTGCATTATGTCTTATGATTTCACTAAATAACTTCTGTAAAAGGATTTAAAGACAGACACTTTAGACATTCAAACCAACAAAGACAAATTCTTGGACTTGCAAACATTAGCCCAGACATGCAAACAAATAGAATCAGAAACACAAACAGAGAAGGACACACTCTTTAGACATTTAAACCAACAAAGACAAATTCTTGGACTTACAAACACCAACCCAGACATGCAAACAAATAGAAACAAACACCGAAACAGAGAAAGACATACACTTTAGACATTCAAACCAACAAAGACAAATTCTTGGACTAGCAAACACCAACCCAGACATGCCAACAAATAGAATCAGACACACAAACCAAAAATGACAGACACTTTAGACATTCAAACCAACAAAGACAAATTCTTGAACTTGCAAACATCAACCCAGACATCCAAACAAATAGAATCAAAAGGTTTAAAAATGTGAGGGCCCGGGGGGCACTTGGGCGTCGGGGCGCATTTGGGGGGGGGGGGGGGGGCGGGGACCCTTTGGGGGCTCGAGGGACCTTTTGGGGCTCAGGGGCCTTTGGTGGCCCAGGGGTCTTTAAGGGCCCTGGGGGACCTTTTGGGGCCCAGGGGGCGTTTTTGGGCCCAAGGACCCTTTGGGTTAGGGTAGGGGGCACTTTGGGGTTGGGGTAGGGGGATTGTTGTAGTTGGGGGACCTCAAACAACTGTTCAAATAGAACTTGTGTATTATAACGACCACAGAGTGCCGTTATAATGCCTAAAATCATCTTCTAAATCATCTTCTAAAATCATCTTCTAAAATGCCTCTAACGGTTTTTTCGCCCAAATAATTCCCTAAAATGTCTCAAAACGGTTTCGCCCAAATAATCCCTAAACTTAATTTCTGCGTGTTCCTTTTGTTTGGCATCCCTGCGCTGTCACATTTGAAATTCCTAGGAAACCCTTTCCCGCGTTAATCTCTTCATCTCATAGATGTTCGTAGCTACACTATTAAGGTTTCGTTAGAATATCAATTTATCTCTCTGACTGAAATATCAGTGAAGCCGTATTTAAAAATAGAATTTCTATCTCTTTAGACTCCCGCATAATTCCAAGATAATAAGTGATGTCATTTCTAATTCCTGACACTAAAGATCAATGAAGCCATATTTAAAAATAGAATATTAATTTTTCTCTCTGACCTAAAGAGCGTTTATCCCTCAGACCTAAGATCAAAGAAGCCATATTTGTTTCTTTATTCCCCTTTCGTAATTCAATAATTCCATCGATTATGCAAATCAATTCCTCGGAAATTCTGGCCCCTCGATTACGAAATCAATTTCTCGGAAATTCCCTCCCCTTCGTGGATCAATAATCCTTCAATAAATTATGTACCTTCAGCTTTAGACCAAATTGTAGATGGCAGCAGTGGTGTCATGTCAGTATTCTATGCCCATATATGGAGTCCCTCCAGTATTCAATAAGGTTCAATTGTTGTTGACATCCAGTAAACATCCATCAAAGTGAGAAAAATCCTGTTTTTTTTTTTTATTCTCAGTGACAAAAACCATAAAAACATGCATAAATTATAGCCTGTCAGCGTTAGACTGAATTGTAGATGGCAGCAGTGGTGCCCTGTCAGTATTCTATGCCCATATATGGAGTCCCCCCCGTATTCAATAAGGTTCAATTGTTGTTGACATCCAGGAAACATCCATCAAAGTGAGAAAAAATCCTGTTTTTTTTTTTATTCTCAGTGACAAAAACCATAAAAACATGAATAAATTATAGCCTGTCAGCGTTAGACTTAATTGTAGATGGCAGCAGTGGTGCCCCGTCAGTATTCTATGCCCATATATGGATTCCCTCCGTATTCAATAAGGTTCAATTGTTGTTGACATCCAGGAAACATCCATCAAAGTGAGAAAAAATTCCGTTTTTTTATTCTCAGTGACAAAAACCATAAAAACATGCATAAATTATAGCCTGTCAGAGCTAGACTTGATTGTAGATGGCAGCAGTGGTGCCCTGCCAGTATTCTAAGCCCATATATGGGATCCCCCCCTCGTATTCAATAAGGTTCAATTTGTTGTTGACATCCAGGAAACATCCATCAAAGTGAGAAAAATTCAGTTTTTTTATTCTCAGTGACAAAAACCATAAAAACATGCATAAATTGCTGTTGACATCCATGAAAAACAACAAATAAATTGACAAACACTCATAACCATTCAAGAAACATCCATAAAAGTGAGAAAAAACCATGTTTTTCAAGTGAGAAAATCCTGTTTTTTCATTCTCAGTGACAAAAACCATAAAAACATGTCCATATATGGTGCCCCGTTTGAACCTCATGAGGCCTTTCTACTAATAGTACTGTTTAATTTAGTTTCATACCTTCTCTAGTTGATATGAAATGAAAAACTTGATACCATTCCCAAAAAATCTATTTACCTTCTTTTATAGCTTGGATACACTTACGCTATTTTGATTTGGTTAAATTTTAAGAGCAGAAATAGCCCTGAAAGTTTGAACGCGATACCCTCAGTCGTTCTTGGGATACTGCTGAGATGCCTATATTAGGAATTAGCATTAACACAGTGCATTTTCATTTAATCTTAAGGCGACATTTAGTTTTAAACATAATGGGCAAATGGGAGGGTGGGCGTGAGAGGGTGGGAGTGGGAGGGGGATTAGTTGCCCTCCAATCACTTTTCGACTATTACAAAGGGCATCAGCCCTTCCTATTTTCAATCGAATGAGCCCTTTTCAAAGTTCCCAAGACAACTCCTTCGATACGAAGTGCCCTGCTTTAAAACAACAACAACAACAAAAAATAATACATTATACCCACATCGATCTTTACTATAAAAATGTCAAGCCTTCCAATCACTTTCGACTATTAAAAAGGGCACTAGGCCTTTCGATTTCCAATTGAATGAGCCCTTTTTGAAACGACAACGCTTTCTATAAAACATCTTATATGCCCCCAGGGCATAAATTGCAACACTTATCCTAAGGTCTGTTAGGGTGGTTGTCATCCTCTAAGAACGAATTTCCAGAACTTTCAACTACGTTAAGCAAAATGTCTATCTCAAAATTTTGATTGGACGTGTTTGGGGAAATGGCGGGCGTGAGAGGGGCGGTAGTCGCTCTCCAATCACTTTCAACTATTAAAAATGGCCCTAACCCTTTCAATTTCCAATCAAATGAGCCCTTTTGAAGTTTCTACGACAAAACTTTCAATTAAAATCTTATATGCCCCAAGGGCACAACTTACAAACCTTGCCCTGAGTGCTGGGGGGGGAGGCTGTCGTTCTCAAAAAACTAATTTCCAGAACTTTCTACCGCGTTGAACAAAATGGCTATCTGAAAATTTTGATTGGATGTGTTTGGAGGAATGGTGGGCGTGAGAGGGGGGTTAGTTATCCTTCAATCACTTTCGACTATTACAAAGGGCTCTAGGGCTCTCAATTTCCAATTGAATGAACCCCTTTTGAAGTTTTTACGACCACTCTATCTATAAAAACCTTATATGCCCCCAGGGCAGAACTTATAACCTTTGCCATTGGGGCTCTGGGGGGTTTGTAATCCTTAAATACATAATTTCCAGAACTTTCAACTAAGTAGAACAAAATGGCTATCTCTAAACTTTGATTGAAGGTTTTTGGTAAATGGTGGGCGTAAGAAGTGGGTTAATTACTCTCCACTCACTTTCGACTATCAAAAAGGCAATTTCAATTTCCAATCAAATGAGCCCTTTTTGAAATTTCTGTAACAACTTTCTATATAGACTTTATATACCCCAAGGGCATAAGGTACAACCCTTGCACTGAGGGCGCTGAGGGGGGTTATCATCCTAAAAGACCTAATTTCAAGAACTTTCAACTACGTTAAACAAAATAGATAACTCAAATTTTGATTGGATGTGTTTGGGAAAATAGTGGGCGTGAGAGGGGCGTTAGTCACTCTCAAATCACTTTCAACTATTAAAAAAGGCACTATCCCTTTCAATTTCCGATTGTAAGAGCCCTTTTGAAGTTTTCTACACTTTCAATAAAAACCTTATATGCCCCAGGGCAGAACTTACAACTACGGGAGGGGTTAGGGTTGTCATCCTTAAGACCTCATTTCTAAAACTTTCAACTAGGTTGAATAAAATGGCTATCTAAAATATTAATTGGATGTGTTTGGGGAAAATATGGGCGTGAGAGGGGGGGGTTAGTTGCCCTTAAATCACTTTCGACTATTAAAAAGGGCACTAGCCCTTTGAATTTCCAATCGAATGAGCCCTTTTTCAAGTTTCTACGACAAAGATTCAAATGAAAACCTTACATACCCCCAGGGGATAACTTGTAACCCTTATCCTGAACACTGTGGGGGGAGTGTCCTGCTCAAAGGTATAATTTCCTGAACTTTGAACTGCTTGAAACAAAATGGCTATCTCAAAATCTTTATTGGATGTGTTTGGGAAATGGTGGGCGTAGAAGGGTGTTAGTTGCTTTCCAATCACTTTCGACTATTAAAAAGGCACTAGACATTTCAATTTCCAATCGAATGAGCCCTTTTTGAAGTTTCTACGACAACGCGTTCTATAAAAACTTTAAAATCCTTGCCCTGAGGGCTGTGGAAGGGTTGTCATCCTCGAAGACCTAATTTCAAGAACTTAAAACTACGTTAAACAAAATGGCTATCTC
This sequence comes from Artemia sinica, assembly GCA_027921565.1. Lineage (NCBI taxonomy): Eukaryota > Metazoa > Arthropoda > Branchiopoda > Anostraca > Artemiidae > Artemia > Artemia sinica. Next base: position 33,990,645 of record CM051276.1, read on the forward strand.
AAAGTTTGATTAGATGTGTTTTGGGGAAAAGGTGAGCGTGAGAGGCGTGTTAGTTGCACTCTAATCACTTTCGACTATTAAAAAGGGCACTAGCCCTTTGAATTTCCAATCGAATGAGCCTTTTTTGAAGTTCTACGACAACGCCTTGTATAAAAAAAACCTTATATGTCCCCAGGGCATAACTTACAACCCTTGCCCTAAGGGCTGTGGGGGACTGTCCTCCTCAAAAACAGAATTTTTATCTGGAAATCAACTACGCTGAACAAAATGGCTATCTCAAAATTTTGATTGGATGTGTTTCGGGAAATGGTAGGCGTAAAAGGGGTGTTAGTCGCCTTCCAATCACTTTCGACTATTAAAAAGGGCACAAGCCACTCTAATTTCCAATTGAATGAGCCCTTTTCGAAGTTTACACGACAACTTCTTCAATACGAAGTGCCCTGCTCTAAAGGAAAAAAATAATAAATAATACATTGTGCCAACATCGTTCTAATATGCCCCCAGGGATTAACTTAAAACCTTGCCCTGAGGGTTTTGGGGGAGTGTCCTCCTCAAAAACATATTTTCTATCTGGAAATCAACTACGCTGAACAAAATAGCTATCTCGAAATTTCGATTGGATGTGTTTGGGGAATGATGGCGTGGGAGGGGGGGGGGGCTAGTTGCCTTCCAGTCCCTTTCGACTATTAAAAAGGGCACTAGCCACTCCAATTTCCAATTGAATGAGCCCTTTCGAAGTTTCTACGACAACTATTTCGATACGAAGTGCCAAGGTGTGGAAAAAAAAAGTAATACATTGTGCCAACATGGTTCTTTACGTAGGCAGCACGATCGCGCTGCCTATGATATGCCTTTTTTTTACTTTAGACGAAATTTCAAGGCCTAAAGCTGGTATAAAATTTGTCGGGGGATTATTCATATAGTGTGCCTAATCAGAGGCAACGTTATAGCGTTGTCTATAGTAAAGTCTATAAGGCTCCAATAATTTATTATTTATTAATATTTTGTTTCCCCAAAAGCACTTCATATTGAAAGGGTGGTCAGATAAACTTCTGAGGGGTCCATTCAATTGGAAATTGAAAGTTCTAGTACCCTTTTTAGAGAGTCAAAAGGGATCGGAGGGCAACTACCCCCCCCCCGCCTTTTTCTCCAAATGTATCCAATAAAATTTTGAGATTAATTTTGTTACATTTTGTTAAAAATAGTTCAAAGATTAGATAACAAAAACTCCGAGTTCGACATAAACCCCTAGGGCAGGCGTTTTAAGTCATGCCCTGGGGGCATATATGGTTCTTATGGAAGGGCTGCTTGTATAAGCTTCAGAGGGGGCTCATTTAATTATAAATTGAAAATTCTAGTTCACTTTTTAAGAGTCAGAGAGATCGGAGGGCAACTAGCTCCCCTCTACGCCGTTTTTTTTCCCCAAACCATCCGATAAAAATTTTGAGATAGCCATTTTGTTGAAAATAATTCAAAAGTCAGATATCAAAAACTCCTCTGGCGATAGAAACCCCAGAGCTTTGGGGCAAGTGTTTTAAATTATACCCGAGCGGTATATACGTTTTTATGTAAGTGATGGTCGTTTAAACTTCAGAGGTGGCTCATTTGATTGAAAATGGAAAGTTCTAGTTATCTTTTTATCAGTCAAAGGTGATTGGATGGCATCCACCCCACCCCCCCCCCCCCACACACACACACACCTTCTTTTCCCCAAATGCATCTGATAAAAATTTTGAGATAGCCAGTTTGTTTGAAATATTCCAACGATCAGACAACAAAACTTCGGGTCAATATACCCCCCAGAGCCCAGGGTAAGGGTTGTAACTTCTTCCCCGGGGGCATATAGAGTTTTGGTTGAAGAGGTGACCATATAACTTCAGAGAAGGGACTCAAATGATTAGAAATTGAAAGTTCTAATTCCCTTTTTCAGATTTAAATGATCCGATGGCAACTAGCCCTCACCCCAACCTTTTTTCGCCAAATACAGCTGATCGATTTTTTATATAGTCATTTTGTTCAAAATAGACCAAAGATCGTATGACAAAACTCCAGGGGAAACACAGCCCACCAAAACCCGGGCTATTATAAATCATGTTCCAGGGGCATATAAGGTTTTTATGGAAGGGATGGTCGCATAAACTTCGGAAGGGGCTCATTCGATTTTAAATGGAATTTATATTTCATTGGAAATTGAAGTTCTAATTACCTTTTAAAAAGTCATAAAAAGTGATTGGAGGGCGTATACCCCCATACACCCTCTTTTCCCAAAATGCATCTGATCGGAATTTTGAGACAGCCATTAATTTTAAAATAGTCCAACTACTCGGGTTCAATCTACCCCCCCCCCCCCCCAGATTGGGTGAAGGGTGGTAACTTACGCCTTGGTGGGCATATAATGTTCTTATGAAAGAAGCGGTCGTATAAACTTCGGAGGGGACTCAAATAATTAGAAATTGCAAGTTCTAGTTCCCTTTTTTCAGAGGTAACGCTATAGCGTTACCTATAGTAAGGGCTATAAGGCTTCAATGTTTTATTATTTATTATTTTTTCCCATGGGCATTTCATATGGAAGGAATGGTCACATAAAATTCGCAGGGGGCTCATTTGACTGAAAATTGGGAGTTCTATTGCTCTTTTTCAGAATCACAGTGATAAGAGGGCAATGAGCCCCCCTCCCAGTCCCTGCACACCCTATTGCCTAAAATGTATCTGATAAAAAATTTTTGAGATAGCCATTTTGTTAAAAATAGCTCAAAGAATCAGATAACAAAAAATCTGAGGTCGACACAATCCCCCAGAGTCCAATGGCAGGCGTTGTAAGTTATACCCTAGGGTATATATGGTTCATATGGAGGGAATGCTCGCGTAAACTTAATAGGGGGCTCATTTTATTGGAAATTAAAATATCTTGTTCACTTTTTAATATCCAAAAGATATCGGAGGGCAACAACAACCCCCTCCCTACACTATTTTTTCCCCAAACCCATCCGATAAAAATTTTGAGATGGTCATTTTGTTAAAAACAGTTCATAATTCAGATAACAAAATCTCCGGGGTTGACACCCCCCCCCCCAGAGTCTGGGGGGTAGGCGTTGTAAGTTATGTCCTGGGGGCATAGATGGTTCTTATGGAAGGGATACTCGTATAAACTTGAGAGGGGGGCTAGTTTGAAAGGAAATTGAAAGTTCCAGAAGTAAAAAATATCAGAGGGCAACAAACCCCTCCCCTCTCCGATGCCTTTTTTTCCAAAACCCAGCCGATAAAGATTTTGAAACAGCCGTTGTGTTAAAATTAGTTCAAAAATCAGACAACAATAACTCCGGGTTGACCCTCCCCCTCCCCCCCCCCTACCCCACCCCCCCTCTACGGACATGGCCTTGGCCACTAATCCCCTTTCCCCGCCCTTTTTCTCAAACGTATTCGACATAAATTTTGAAATGGCCATTTTGTCAAAACTAGTTCAAAAAATCCAATAACAAAACTCTGAGGTCGACAAAACCCCCCAAAGCCTGGGGCAGGCACGATAAGCTATGCCCTGGGCAAATATGGCTGTTACGGAAGGGGTGCACGTATAAACATCGCAAAGGGCTCATTTCATAGGAATTGAAAGTTTTAGTTCACTTTTAAGAATCAAAACAGATCAAAAGGCAAACTAGCCTCCCACAAACTTTTTCCCCAAACCCATCCGATCAAAATTTTAAGATAGCTATTTCGTTAAAATTAGTTGAAGCATCAGATAATAAAAACTCCGGGGTTGACAGCCCCCTAGAGCCTATGGCGTTGTACGTTATGCCCTGGGAGCATATTTGGTTCTTATGGAAGGGGAGGTCGTATAAAACTTCAGAAGGGGCTCATTTGATTGGAAATTGAAAGTGATAGCTCCCTTTTTAAGATTCAAAGTGATCAGAGGGCAACAAGCACTTCCCCCGTGTCCTCGTGTCCCCAAATGCATCCGATCAAACTTTTGTATACAGACATTTTGTTCAAAATAGACCAAAGATCACGTAACAAAACTCCAGGGAAAATACAGCTTCCCAGAACCTAGGAGCGAACGTTGTAAGTTATAAGCTTACCCCCCCCCCCCCGAAAAAAAAGACCTTTACTAAGTGACTGCAACCCTGGACAGTGCACAAGGGTGTAGAATATACATAATATACTTCCATTTAATGACAATTTTGTTTTCTACCCTCCTCTGCCCATGTTCAAATCACCTAGACAGCGCTATCAAGTGTTTTGAAATTTATAAATACATAAACAATGAAAGTGCTAAAATTTTATATAATATTCCTCAGATAACTTTAATTGGTTTCTTTCACAAAATAAATCATAAATCCAGTACGAAAACACGTAATTGAACAAAATTCATAAATGATACACTTGGAGAGAACGATAGTTAAAAGACAGCTAATCAAAAGTACTAAATATATCCTATACACTAAAATACTTTGGATGCGTTCCAAAGATTTTTAGTGATCATTAACAATCAATTCTTCAGTCCTTATACGCTCAGAGAAAAGCAGCTAACATTTTATTTCTTTCTGCCGTTGTAAAACTAAAAAATGGCCACTTTTTTTGCTGTCCGGTAGTCTAGAATAAAAATAGTAAAATAATGGATTATAATTGGATTAATTATAATAATTAATCATTTCTAGCTAACTATTTTATCTCTTTCTGCCCTTATAATAGTAAGTACGCCCAATATAGTTTGTTGTTTTTGGGAACAAAAACAGTAACAAAGAAGAACTAAAAACATTTGCCACTTTTCTTGTTATGAGTATATGAGGCCCTTTACGACCCTTTGACGATGAAGGTAATTAATTAGCTATTCTAATTAATTATTATTAAAGATAAGTGCTTTTTGAACGCACTATTATATAAAAAAAAGCAAAATAAATACATTACTAGTGCACGTGCGGTAAGTTCAGATGGTAAAATGACCTAACTTTGTTACTTGAACCATTTTTACATGAAACGTTGTTACATAAAAATTCCGTCACTAGTGATGATTTTGATGAAAAAAAGAGTATATAGAGTAATCAACAGGATTGGGTTAACCAAATTTCAGAAAACGGTACGTGTTACATTATTACATGACACTTCGTTACATCAAAAATTATGTCACTAGTGATGATGGAGATGAAAAAGAGTATATAGAGTAATCAACAGTGGATTGGGTTAACCAAATTTCAGAAACGGTACGTGTTACATTGTTACATGACACTTGGTTACATCAAAATTATGTCACTAGTGATGATGGAGATGAAAAAAGAGTATATAGAGTAATCAACAGTGGATTGGGTTAACCAAATTTCAGAAAACGGTACGTGTTACATTATTACATGACACTTCGTTACATCAAATTACGTCACTAGTGATGATGTTGATGAAAAAGAGTATATAGAGTAATCAACAGTGGATTGGGTTAACCAAATTTCAGACAACAGTACGTGTTACATTATTACATGACACTTCGTTACATCAAAATTATGTCACTAGTGATGATGGAGATGAAAAAAGAGTACATAGAGTAATCAACAGTGGATTGGGTTAACCAAATTTTAGAAAACGGTACGTGTTACATTATTACATGACACTTCGTTACATCAAAATTATGTCACTAGTTATGATGGAGATGAAAAAAGTGTGTATAGAATAAATAGCAGTGGATTGGGTTAACCAAACTCAAATTTCAGAAAACATTACATGTTACATTCTTAAATCGTTGTTACATGAAAAATTAGAGATGAAAAGAAATATTCTAAAGATTTGAAGATCCCATCTGACGGAAGATACGGATAATTTTACAAATTCAGACTTCCAGCGGATGGAAAAAACTGTCCCGTCTTCTTTAAGAAAATTTCCTCCCTTCATCGATGTCGGCCCCCCTGTAATATCTTTCTTTTATAGAGGGTAACGCTGAGTTGTGTAAGAAGATTTCTTCCTTTACAGATGGGGACGCTTAGAGTAGCGAATTATGTGCATAGCGATTCATTTTGGAGGAATGGGCTTCTTTGGATGGAGGACTTTTCCAGATTCCCTATAAATTATAAAAGAGATGGTGGTACAGGTTCAAAAAAATTTCCGTCAATAATCTGAGCAATTACATATTCAGATTTCAAGTTTGTATGGCTAGTGATAGCATTTAGGGTGTCTTGAGCAAGTTTAAATAAAAAAGAAGGTATCTACTGATCGGCATTTCACCAATCGACGCAGCAAGAACAGTTACCAATAAACAAAACGAATTTTTGGAGGAAATACTCTTTTACTGTGACGAACAAGAGATGTTTTATAGAGCCCAAAACACCTACTTGTAATAAGACTCTCACACTGAGCAGCAAAAACAGTTGCTGTTTCTGCAAATTTTGCGCCTGCAGTAAATCCTCCTTTTATGCAGTAATATAGAATTACGAAAAAAGACAGTGGGGTGCGGTGAAGATGTTAAAAGTAAAATATCCAAGGACTAGGTTTTTTTTTAAGTTAAAAAAAGTTTGGAAGAATAGGAAGATAAGTCTGCAAACCAGAGATTGGAAAGTTGGAAGCTACAATGATGACAGTGATCAAGTATGGTTCCGAAGCGTTGGCGCTCCGAAAGACGGAGGAAGATCTGCTAGATGTTTACCTGAAAAATTTATTACGAATCGTTTTAGGTACCTGACTGGCTTTCTAGGACTATAATGAGGAAGGTTGAGATGACTAGGATACATTCTGCGCATGAAGGCTTTCTTCCAACCATCTAGGTCAAAGAAAAAGCAGGACGTCCGTGAATGGGGTGGGATGAGGACGTAACGAAGGACTTAATAGAAATGAAAACTTCTTGGGAAGGTGTAAAAAGAGAGGCTATAAATATAGATTGGGATCGAGGAGGAGCGTGCGTAGCTACGCTGCTGTGAGTTGTTAGTAGTAATAGTATGTGTGTATCCTCTGATACGAGGTACGAAGACATGTTCTAAAATTCTCTTTCAGAGTTAGGTTTCAAAGAGTTATCAACTCTCAATTAAAAATATAATATCTCGTCTAATAGCTTCCACTGCAAAATATTAAAACTAAATATAAATAAATATATAATTACTATATGTGAATTTTATAATAAGTAGATTTAAACTAAAGGAACAAAACACCACAGCCTATTTGTAAAGACTCGAATTTAATTGCTGATAAGCAAAGTACAAACAAAAGGCTTAAAATTAGAAAGCTCATATACTCATTTTCTGTTGTCCTCTTCCAAACCCTTCTGTTTGCATTTTAAAAGTTTTCAAGAAAATCATACGTCAGTGGGCAGGAGCGGGAATCAGAGATATTGATACAGAATATCGTCAATAGAGGTTGCGAAGTTCATTTTCTCTCGTCTTTAACCACTTTGTTTTCTGTTGGAATAGATAGATGTAAATTTAGATATTGCTTGTTCATTCTGGTATATCCATACCAGGTTTTGTTGTAAAAAATCGATCGAATCTGTTGTCACCCCTGTAGATACTAAGTCATATCTCAGAAAACGTTAGGAGATTGCACTACTCTGCACTGCCATTAGACTCACCGTGTCGAGTCGAGGGTAGGGAGTGGGGGGAGTCTACTCTGAACTCATTATCAGATTTTCATGTAAATACTAGGTTCTAGCAGAGGATAGCTGAAACAAACTTACACAGGAACATACTATCAAAGGGTAAAAATTCGTCAAAATAGTAACAATGGACCAATCACATGAATATACGAGGAACTTATGAACAGATCATGATTTCTTTGAAAGGGATTGGTTGGTTGCAGAGCCCACATATTTTCGCTTCTTCGCCTCTACATTCTTAAATTTCAGTTAATTAACATTAATTTAGTTAATTAAAACACCTTATTTCATTCAAGTCCACAGAAACTGAACAGATCTTAGTTTTAAGAGGTTAAATTCAGTAATAATACAAACGGGGCGGCTTTTAAAACTAACTTTAATGTAAAAAGAGATGTTGACGGATTTATAGAAGTGATTTTCATTTCCATATATACCAAGAATTGTGGTCTATGGTAACATAATAGTATTCCTTCAATCAGTCAATATAAGGAACAGTCTTAGAGGGGACTAATTACCAGTTCAACTGACAACACGTGCTCACAATAAAACTGACAAAGGCTTTCGAATTGAGTGATGGCATTCACAGCACTATAACTGATTCATGCGCTTTCTTATCTTTTTTTGATAATAAAAAAAGATAATAAAAAAGGTAATATAAAAAAGATAATTAGAAAAGATAATAATAATAGAAAATAAAAAGATAATAATAAAAGATAATTGATAATAAAAAAGGACCCTAGACACAATACGGTCAGATCTTGCTGGATTCTTTTTTTCTAATTTTTATTTATTTTTTTTTTTTACTTCTGAATATTTTGACAATTTTTAATGGTATATTTTGTACTAATGACCCTTTTATCTATAAGAAAAAGGCAAAATCAGTGCATTATACCCTGAGTTCGTACAGCCGCTGTTTTTTTTTTTTTTTACATATAAATATTATTACATTATTATACTCACTCAAACTCATCAATTAAACCTCGGGAGAAATGCGATATAAAATATCAAACGAAACAGCGTTGTAGTTTTTTGTAGCATGTGGTGGTTTGATGTATGTTCTGTCCGGCTATATCCAAAAAGTGTAGGCGATATCAAAGGCTTAAAGTAATTTTTAATCTGACGTCACAGAAAGGAGTGGAGATGAGATTTTAAAAGAAAAAAAAGTTTGTCATATTAAGAAAAATGCCTGGTGTCCCGAAAAGATTAGCTTTACTTTGTAATTAGCTTTCGCTGACGTCAGAAATGATTAATGAGCGTGTAAGTTCGTATTTTTATGCTAGGTACGCTCATGCTTTTCATACATCAAAGGCTACAAAACCTTGTAAGTTGGCTTTATTTGGAATGCTTTTATACGCATTTCACTGTGAATAAAATTTATAGTTAGGAAAGAAAATAATTACGTATTTTAGTACGCGAATAGAAGAATTTTGAGAAAACTGTGAAACGTTTAAATGAAAACTATCTATAAATAGATTTTTTTGCATGATAAGAAACTCAAAGAAGTAGATTTTTATATGTAGCTAATATTATTTATATGTAATATAAATAATATTAGCTAATAAATATATTAGCTATATAAATATATTAGCTATATAAATATATTAGCTATACAGCCGCTGTTTTCTCTGGCGCAAAATTCCCCCAGCAAAAAAAACAGCCAAATTGCTCACTGAATCAGATCTTTCCATTCGTTTAAACGAAAACGCCAACAGTGGAAACATAAAATTGGTCACAAAACAATATGTCTTAATGACATTTGTGCTTTTCAAGAGTTCAGTTGAAGTATTTCAAGGCAACTGTAGGACCGTCATCACGCATGAGCTAAGCAGCAAACCAGATGAAACCCTCAAGAAAACCCTCGCAAAAACATCCATTCCTGCGCGAAAACGTAGCTGTGTGAACCTAGCAGCCTCAAATTGTAACGAGGCGATTCTAACTAAATCGTTATTGTAATTTGTTTTTCTATCTTTTGTCACATTTTAGAACATTGTTTGCCGGAAAGTTGGGTCGTAGAGACTTTTCTTTAAATTTCCTTTAAATCTTTTTAAATTTGGAAAAGAACTGCCAGAAATATCGCTTAAAAAAAATTGATGCCAGAAAATCTAGAACTGTAGAAAATTTAGAAAAAATTGAAATCTAGAACTGTAGAGATCTAGAAAATTGAAATCTAGAACTGTAGGTGACCTTAAAGAACTTCATCTAGTTTATCCAGTAACTTAAGAAAAGATAAAGTATAATCAAAACATGCTAATAGCCAAATATCTATACAAATATAAATCCAAATATATATCCAAAATATGCATAAAATTTGCCAAAACAAAATATCTATATCTATGAGTTTGTTCTACATAATTCACAGATTATTTCAGATTTTTCTAAATAATGGTGATAGGTAGAAAAATTCAGTATTTTGTGAGAGGTCATTCACAAGAAGGTTTGTTTTCTATAGTCTGTGGTGTACACAGATGGCAGCAGATGCAATAACAATTTTGAAAGTAATAACAGAAACAAAGCCAAAAGAGCAAAAGGTCAAATAAGCTATAAGAAAATAAGTAAAAAGCTCCAACCATTTTTACCGATGAAGTTTTCAAAGAGCAACATTGGTATCTGGAAACAGGCAGAGGCGTTGTAATATTTATTCTTTGATACGAATAAAGAAGAAAAAAAAGAATCTTCAAGGTTTTAGATCTCACAAGTTAACCAGTGTGGGGACCACTTTTATGCTAGAATGTTAACCAGTGTTCTGGTCGGTCTTCTGCGTTTAACAAATTGGAGGACATGTCCCTTTACATAGCGGCCAGATTTATTCGAAGAAATGTACCATACAAATTCAGACTTGGAGATGGAAAAGAATATAATGGCTTTGTTAATAAGCGGCTTGAGAAAGTTGGAAAATCTACAAAATTTTTCTCAGAGCGGTTGTTGACAGAAGCTACTTATCAGAAGGTACCTCACAACAGAAGGTGCCTCAGAAGGTACTTATAGTGGTGCTCTATGGTTGAGATTGCCCTTTCTTTTCCTCCTATTTTTCTTTCTTCTTTTTTTTTCGTAATTTTTTTTTCGCATTTGATTGTTAAAAGTAGAACTGAGACGGTGAGTAGTTGCCTTTTCGATAAATTAAAAATTGTTGTCTAAATACCTCATTTCTGTGTCATCAAACTTTACTTTTAAGAGAGGGTGCCACAAATTTGACAAAAAGGAACACTTATTGAGGCCAACTTGTCTGCATACATAATTTCTTCGAATCTTTGACTTGTTCTTTGTTCAGATTCAACGGGAAAAAACTCCGTTCTCCATATGGGAAACTGCTTGAACTAAATCTAAACCTTGGTAAAAATGTAATAGTTAGAGGGGGGGGGGTCGAAAATATATTTCTCCGAACCCAGATATCTGCCACTAGAATCCGCTTAACAGTGAGCAAATCTTATAGTATCGATATAGTAGGGTATAGTACATACACTATATTATGGTATAGTATAGCCTAGGTGTAGATATAGTATATGGATAATAGAGGTATAGTGTGGAAAGCAAAAATTTCAGCTTGCAATCTATTCTAAACGGTTTGACCATAATTTGGGGCAAATTCTGTTTTTCTTAGGGGCAAGTTGAGGCAAATTCAGTTTTTCTTTTGCGTCTGAAATAGATTTAAGAAAAATTTGAGTTTCTTGGGAGGCTGTAAAGAGGGAAGCTTTGAGCAGATAAGGATGGAGGGGGAGCGTTCGTAGCTGTGTTGACCTTAGGCGGTTTGGCGCTGCAGTGAATTGTCAGTAGTAGTATATAGTATTCTCTATATTAAGTTCATGCTAATGGCGTCTCCCTGAAGCCTAAATTAGTTCGAAAACTTCTCGAAAGCGGAGTTTATTCCACCTTTTGCTTATAATGCTAATGTTTAATTCAACTTAAATTTTGTTTTAATTTATGCAGAAAGGGGTCCTTCTGATCCATTTTTTTTTGAAACTACAAAATGGGGTGTAAAAAGAAAGCCTATAACCGTCAGGGGGTTTCAATTCACGTAAATGTAGGTAAAGTCATGAGCACTAATTGTAAGTAAATTACTAATTTGTTTATAGTGAAGATAGAAAAAGGTATTTCTCAAGATGTAGGTGAGGGCGGGAGCCAAATTTTTATAGAAGAAAAAATAACTCTAAAATATTCAGCGAAAGTCGGATATTCAGCGAAAATATTCATGAGGAAAGGTCGAATTCATTCCCTGCAAAATAACCAGTTTTAGATCAAATGCAGTTGACGGTTGCAAAACTCTACAAAAAACGGCAGGAGAGAAAAGGGGGTCTAATAATTTTTTTCTGGAGAGGGGCTCAAAACACAGAAAAGCGCATTATTAGAATACTTCTATTAGAGGGATGAGGGGTCTTCAGTTTGATAATATGATAAGTAGGTAGGTACAGTCAAGTCCTACTCCTCAGGTAGATCAGATAATTTATGTGACGAGGGAGGGGTTAAAACTGAAAAAAATGCACTCTTAGGTCACTATTTTTTAATTTTCTTATTAGGTGGGTCTTCAGATAGGCCCCTTTCCCCTTGTGTGCAGGTAAAGAGGTGCTTTTCAAGGTAAATCGAACTAGAAACTAAACGGACACATCTGGGGGTTCTCATAGTTCGTAAGTATTTACAACAAGTTCAATAGTAATATATATGTCTCAAATACAAAACAGTTTAAAGTTCGCCTGTTTTTGCTATAATTTTGGACCTCGCAGAACTGGATGTACGGAAGAACTTTATCCCGAAGGCGTCCAAAAAATAAAGAGAAAACATTTACAAAAAGACAACTGTAAATACATTACCCAGAAATACAACTAGTTTCCACGAAAGGCACACTTAACACTTTTAACTAACTTGTTCCATTTCTTGATGAACAAAATCATGAACGTAAAACAATATATATGCATTTTTCGAAGATTCATCCCCAATCACATGGTCTAGACTCACTTCTTTTACGTTTGTGTCATCATAACAACGCCATCTATCTTCTGAGGGGCTTGATATGTAGGCAATATAATGACCTAAAAACAAAATAGTCATAACATCAACCCACTGAGAATCCAATTAATGTAGTTAGGTACGGCTACGATTTTTTATTAAAAGCCTATTCACAACGAGATTTTACTAACACCGAGATTTAGCTAGGACTTGTTTGAGCCAATCAAATTATTTCACATAATTTTTCTAGTCAATCAGAAAACTCGACGTTGGCGACAGCCAAATCTCGGTATAAGTAAAATCTCACTGTGACTGCACCTTAAGAAGGCCTCATTCAAGGTCATTCTTCACTTTCTATATTTTAATAGGGGACTTAAAAGGAATAGAAATACTTTTTCTTGTTTTTTTAAGAAATGAACTACAAAAGTACGAAGAACAATAGGGAAATCTTTTGCAAGACAGTGGAGAATGTGAATGAATATTTCGGCCTATGTCCAAGGGCCGTCCTCAGCAAGACAAAAATATATGAAAGAAAAGACTCACAACAACATGTAACCAATAAAACCAAAAATTAAAAATTTTCAAAGCAGTCCTATTATCCTTACTTCAGTCAGCGACGTTCAACCAGGACTGATAAAAAGTAAGTAAAACAAGGCGATTCAATGAGATGAAAGAAAAAGAATTTAAAAACACGTTCTTATTGCTAATCCAGCTTTTTTGGCAGCTAACCTCAAAGGTCTTTTTGTGACGGGTTCTGTGTTAATATCTATCGGTTTTTTAAAATAATTTGTAAGATCATTTTTAATTAAATTTGTGTATAGAGCATTTAGTGTATATTCCCCCAAGTCCCTATTTAAGGAAATATTATTTATAATCTTAATTCTGATTTCAATTGATCCTCGGACTACCTGCTTTATGCCTAGGTTCATTGCTAATAAGGGCAGATTCATCAAAAAGTATATTGTGGCTAGAATTTTCAAAAATATGGCTGCCTAATGCAGAATCAGATGAAACAGTGGAAATATTAGAAGTTAGAACTTTGACTATATCATCTTTATGCTGTTGTATGTGCTTTTCTAATTGTATGTGCTTTTCTAAATTCTGGTGTGTTCTACCTACATAATATTTGCCACAATCGCATGGTATTTGATAGACCGCTCTTTGGCGAGTATCTGGGGTTTTATCTTTACCAGAATTTAGAAAATTTATGATTCTAAAATTATTTGTGAATACTACATACAGATTATTTTTTGTGCAAACTTTTTTAAGATTTGCAGTGATTTTTGGGATATAGGGGAGGTAAATTATGTTTAAGGGCTTTTCAGAAATATCACATGGTAAACTATCATTAATTTTACGGGAATGTCTCTTCAGTCTACAATTAATTACACTATTAATAAATAAAATCGGATAACCCATTTCCAAAAAGTATGTCCTTGATAAAGTTTAATTCTGCTGTTATGTGGGAATCAGAACAAATGTTTAGGGCCCGATCGACGAGGGATACTACGACTACTCTTTTAACTTGTGAGTGGTGGTTTGATTTAAAATGCAAATATCTATTATTTTTGTGTTGGTTTTCTATAAATAGTAAAATTGAGTTTATCGAAGCTACGAATAACTAACACATCTAGGAATGGGATTTTATTTGCGATTTCGAATTCTAAAGTAAACTGTAAATTTCTATCGTATGTATTAAGGTGATCTAATCTCCGTAAAGATTCATCCATTATTATAACTAAAGCAGATAAAAGCAATTCTCTAGTTGTCATGGATAGGACAGATTATGATACAAAAATTTGTTCTCATCTAAATGACGAGACAACGTATAGAACTACAACCCACGATCATACTGATCAATTTGCAAACAAAATTATAAATGAACTAAAAAGTTTAAAACAAAATGGTAAAATTACTCCACAGCTATACAATAAATACTTCCCCCGGTAGCTTTTGCCCAAAGTTTTATGGTCTACCAAAATTACACAAGCAAGGCATTCCTTTAAGGCCCATAGTAGCTTGTACGAAAGCCCCCACATCCAATATTGGGAATGGTTATGATCAGCCTTTAAACCTTTGCTTTATTCTCAAAAATCATATATATGTAATTCGGTAGATTTGGTTGAAAAAACTAAAAATGTAAATGTCTCAGAAATACAATTATAAGTAGCTTTGACATTGTTTCAATGTATACAATATTAATGTCACAGTATCTGAACAGTTATTAGAAATAAAATCAAAGAAAATTATCACTTAATAGAAGCTTCAGCAGCAGGAACAGATTGTGATTCTCAATGACCTTGGTTAAACTCTGTAACAAGTACTCAATGTATTTCCAATTCGTAAACCTTTTTACCAGTAAATTAATGGCTTAGCGATGGGCGCGCCCCTCTCCGGGTTACTGGCGAATATTTATGTGGAACATATTGAAAATTGGGCATTAGATTCGTATTTTTTAAAACATGTCTTTTGGGGACGTTTACATGGATGATGTAATTTCACTCTGGAACTATGGGGAAAATGAGCTTAAGGATTTTTTAGATCACCTTAATACATACGATAGAAATTTACAGTTTACTTTAGAAATCGAAATCGCAAATAAAATCCCATTCCCAGATGTGTTAGTTATTCGTAGCTTCGATAAACTCAATTTTACTATTTATAGAAAAACCAACACAAATAATAGATCAAACCACCATTTTAAATCAAACCACCCCCCACAAGTTAAAAGAGCAGTCGTAATATCCCTCGTCAATCGGGCCCTAAACATTTGTTCTGATTCCCACATAACAGCAGAATTAAACTTTATCAAGGACATACTTTTTGGAAATGGGTATCCTATTTTATTTATTAACAGTGTAATTAATTGTAGACTGAAGAGACATTCCTGTAAAATTAATGATAGTTTACCATGTGATATTTCTGACAAGCCCTTAAACATAATTTACCTCCCCTATATCCCAAAATTACTACAAATCTCAAAAAAGTTTGCACAAAAAATAAATCTATATGTAGTATTCACAAATAATTTTAGAATCATAAATTTTCTAAATTCTGGTTAAGATAAAACCCCAGTTACTCGCCAAAGAGGGGTCTATCAAATACCATGCGATTCTGGCAAATATTATGTAGGTAGAAACAAACCAGAATTTAGAAAAGCGCATACAACAGCATAAAGATGATATAGCCAAAGCTCTAAATTCTAGTATTTCCGTTGTTTCATCTGATTCTGCATTAGGCAGCCATATTTTTGAAAATCCTAGCACAATATACTTTTTGATGAATCTGCCCTTATTAGCAATGACCTAGGCATAAAGCAGGTAGTCCGAGAATCAATTGAAATTTGAATTAAGATTAATAATAATATTTCCTTAAATAGAGACTTGGGGGAATATACACTAAATGCTCTATACACAAATTTAATTAAAAATGATCTTACAAATTATTTTAAAAAAACCGATAGATATTAACACAGAACCGGTCACAAAAGACCTTTGAGGTTAGCTGCCAAAAAAGCTGGATTAGCAATAAGAACGTGTTTTTTTAAATTATTTTCTTTCATCTCATTGAATCGCCTTTTTACCTTACCTTACTTTTTATCAGTCCTGGGTGGTTGAACTTCGCTGAAGTAAGGATGCTAGGACTGCTTTGAAAATTTTAAATTTTTGGTTTTATTGTTTGCATGTTGTTGTGAGTCTTTTTTCTTTCATATATTTTTGTCTTGCTGAGGACGGCCCTTGGACATAGGCCGAAATATTCATTCAAATTATCTCTCACTGTCTTGCAAAAAGATTTCCTATTGTTCTTCGTACTTTTGTTGTTTGTTATGGAAAGGCAGTGTGGTCTTCGTCGCTATTTTTATTAAGAAATGATTCCTTCCCTGTCCACTATTGCTTACTAATGATTCCTTGCTACAGTAGTAAGTTCTTATCACTCCCTAACTCGACTTAAGAGGAGGGAATTCTTCCTTAACAAAAACCAGTAAAGAACGAACTTAAATTGTCAGCACTTTCACTACAGCTGTTGTTTAAAGTCAGTGTCAAAAGATATGTGTGTTATGTCATTTTTGATTTGGAGATGTAGTTTTTTTTTTATTTAAGAATATTTATTAAATACTTTAATTTTTATTAAGGAATTTATTAAAAAAGAACAGACAAACTCTTCTTGTTTTTATTGAGGAATGATTCCCTCCCTATCCACTGTTGCTTGCTAATGATACCTTGCTACAATAGCAAGTTCTTATCACTCCTTAACTCGACTGAAGAAGGAAAGAATCATGCCTTAATAAAACCAGCAAAGAACAAAGCGCGTTGTCAGTACTTTACCCCAGCACCTTTTTTAAGGTCATTGTCAAAGATGCGTGTGTTATGTCATCTCTTATATAAAATGAAACTTTTTTTCAAAAACTGAATTTTATTACAGCATTATCTTTTGTTAATTACAGAAGGCACTAGATATTGCAAATTCCTTTCAAATGAAATCTTGAAATAACTCTCTATGATGTTCCAGTTCCCTGCAAGCTATAAAATAAAATAAAAAAGAGACAAATCAATGCTACCATGTTGTTCAAGGTAGTGGGACATGTTCAAGGACCACGTTGTTCAAAGTAGTGGGACCTTTTCAAGAACCATGTTGTTCAAGATAGTGGGATATGTTCAAGGACCAGGTTGTTCAAGGTAGTGTGACAGTACGTTTATATATAGGATTTTCGACAATGGCAATGGCAGTGGTAAAATTTTTTATTTCGAGCCGGCACCATTTTTTAGGGTTTTGGGCTATTTTTCAAAATTCCCATAAATTTAATTTTTTTTACGCAGTAAACTTTTACTATCAAGATTAATCAAAATAATAGTTACTATTCCTGAATTAGTTATAAATGACAATTCTTTGGCACTTGACAGTTACTAGTAACTCTTAAATTTTTGCATTTTTTAATTTTTTGGCGTGGTTCGTTCTTTATTACGTAGAAACTATCGCTACAGCCATGATAATGAAAAAAAGTTTTCCTATTTCTCAAAAGTTAACTAAGTTAACATGGAGAAAATCTTATTTGAAGATGCATTCTCAGTGCTTACCTATTTAGTGATTTCAAAAGGTCCTTACACACTACACCTTATACGCTAGCACCGTGTATATCAGCACCGTATACACTAGCACCGTCTACTTATTCAAAAATATTAAGGGTCCTTTCACACTAGGCTACACCGTATACACTAGAACCGTGTATATCAGCACCATCTACTCTAGTATTGTTTAAATTATTCGACGATATCAATGGTTCTATTACACTACACCGTATACACACGAACCGTGTATATCAGCACCATATACTCTGGTACCGTTTACTTATTCGACGATATCAATCGTTCTTTCACGATACATATACAAAAGAACTGTGTATATCAGCACCATATATTCTAGCAGCGTTTACTTATTCGACAATATCAATGGTTCTTTTCACAATACACCGTATACAAAAGAACCGTGCATATCAGCACCATATACTCTAGCACCGTTTACTTATTCGACGACTTCAATGGTTCTTTCACACTACACTACAGCATAAATATTAAACAGTATGAAAAATTTGGTTCAGAAATGGACACATCACAGCGCGCGGTTTGGGAAGTTTCCCAAAGCTCTGCAGCAATAGCTTCAACAGGTCTTCTATTTTCCCATCGCAATACACTCAAATTTGTCATTGTGCACGCACAAAGGCGGAATCATGACGAAAAGTTTACAATTGATGTGTCACAAAAATCTTTAATGGAGAGCATAAGAATTGTCCCACAGTATAATATTTATGATGTGCATTACATCGTATCTGAGATCCTGACGACCTTCAAACTGGCAAATCTCTCTACCCAAACAGAAGTCTGTTCCTGAGGTGGTACGGCCACCTATTTCGCTTCCCGCCAAGCACCCCTGCAAGGATCATCAGGGATTTCAACCCCTCAGAAATGACTGGCAACGTCCTAGAGGGATACCGCGCACCAATTGGGGTGATGAAATAAACCAACGACTCATCTGCCGCAACATCAACCCAAACGACATCACTAGCCCGGGACAAGACTACCTGGTGATGACTGACGGCGTTGTCAACTAGTTTCTTCTATGACTGGTGACCCTGCTGAGCAAGAGCGTTAAGTCAGGTAAGTCAGTAAGTCAAGACTAATCGTATACTACAAGCTAGTGACCCTATTACGCTAGCATAACTTAGGACTTTAGGTTACAATTTTAAAAGCAGCAAATTTTGGCCGTAATATAGGCAGTGCTAAGTAGATTCAAACTTTACTTTGAATTTTCCCCATTTTTAATTTATGAATAGTTGGTTTACGATGATTATGGTGATTTTAGATGATGATTATGATAGTTTTATGGGCTTCTTAATAAGCTTAGGTGAAACGACGTGTTTAGTCTGAAAGTTCATACTCAGCGTAACGTAACTTAACTACTTGGCTTATAAAGCTTAAATGTAAAGGAGAACGCTACTGAAAAGGCTTACCTGAAAGCCTCGTAAGTGCTCAAGTTAGTGCTTAAGTGTACCTTTTACACATGTATTAAAGTCTTATTCTAAGCTTGTTTCAATAAGACCCATTTTTTTAGAAGTTAGTTCAGACGATTGCAAATAGAAGCCCTTCAAATAATATAGTATAAATACACAAACATATAAACACAATAAGGTAAAAAAAATAAAGAAATACAGAACAAATACAAGAAATCACAAAAATTAAGTTACCCAAAGCTAAAAAAGCTTCGTCTTTTCATCTCGTTAATTAAACTTACCAACTTTATTATTAATGTTTTTTTTTATTATAGAAAAATAATTATTCATATTGGAAAATCAGAAATTAATTGTAACAATAATAAAATCGATTCCATAAATAGCAACCCGAACTGAAATTGTTAGCAAAAAAGCAAGAGAAAAGTTTTAGTCCATTTTGAAAAATCCCGAATCGTTCTAAATTACCATTCTACCATGAGGCACTTATCGGTAATTCATCGTTCGATCGTTCCTAGAAAAAAATGACCTAATATTGGAAAGAAAAATCAGACCCTATGTAATTACCAGCAAACAGTTCTCAAGAATATTCATCGAGCAATTTAATCAGACCCCCTTTAATCCTCAATTTCGTTCGTAGGTTATGAGTAAGCGTTTGATTCAGCCGGTATAAAAGAGCTTTAGTGAAGGTCCTATCCCTGTGTGGCCATATCAGATAAATACATTAAAGTGCTATGTGTAAGAATAACTTTGTTTTAACTTGGCTGTTTATCAGTCACTTGGCTAATGTTGTTTTCTTCCTGGATGTGAGGTGCCAAATTAGCATAGAACAGTTGAAGCTGAACCTCCCAAGTTGAATCTCAAAGTAACACCCCCAGTTGAACCTTCTAAGTGTCTTTAAATTATCCGTCTCTACAGCCTTGTTCTATTCTAACATTTGCATTGTTAGACTTTACGTTTTTGATTTCAAATTATCTGCGCGTTTGACGATAATACAGATTAAACACCCAGGCTTTCACATTAGCACCTCAACAGGCCGCAGCGTCATTTTACCAGTGAGTCTATTTCTACCATGATTGAAACGCCTACCTGAATGGGCGAGAGGTGCCAATATGCTGAATTACCCCAACTAATTTGTACTGGTAACCATTGGCTGTACAAGACGCTACTTTTCCAGAATCCGTATCCCTCACATTCGATAGTCCAAAAGGTGACAGCAACCCTGGATCTGAAGAACTACAAAAAAGGAGCATTCTTACAACACTGTACTTAACATATCAAACAGCTCGTGGTAACGAACTGTAACGAACTTTCTCACAACTCAATTTTTTTAAACAATAAAACTTTAGCGCAAAGAGCGAGGCGTTGAGGAGAGGACAGCCCCCCCAAGCCCCCCTCATATACGGAATAATTTCTGTTCGTTTTAAGTTTTAACGTCGTTTTCTTACTTTCAGTTAAAAAAAAATGTTTTTAAATTTAAATTTTTGGTATAAAATGACATGACATAAAATGAGCATAACATCACTAAGATAGAGTGTGTGGTTAGCAACCTGGCTCTGCAAAGAAAAAAAATTTAACTGTTGATTATATAACCGCAAAATTTAACTGAAGATCAGCTGAAAGGCTATAATCAGAAATATCTCCAGTTTAAACCTCTCACCTATCAGCTGTCACCTGTCAGAGTTCTATAGTGACAAGGTTGTCAAATTTTCTACCCTCAATCGATTACATGAAGCACAGTTTTCAAGAATGAATTATGAATGCTTTAAAAACGACGAAGCACTTGTGAGTACCCGGCCAGGGCCAAACAGACTCTATGATGACCATCGCTGTTGAAGGATTATAATTTCTTTTTATCCCATTCGACGACGACCTACTTTTCTTTCCCCCCTGATGGATCGCTATAAAGCATAATATCCCTTTACCTTAGGTTATCTATTATAAAAGTAGTTTCCCCTGAATTGAAACCAACAAAAAACACCTAGTTACTAGTAAATTTAACTAGACTTTACGGGAAACTACAAACAGAACCGTATACTATAACTACTACTAACAACTCACTGCAGTACCAAGTCACCCGATGTCAAAATATTTACGCATGATCCTCCTCCGTTGCCATATATGTTCAAAGCATCCCTCATTACCCCCCCCCTCACCCCTTACCTTTACTCCACGGAAAGTTACTCCATTTCCCTTAAATATTCTTTTACAATATCCTCACACTCCATCCAGCGAAAAGGAAAAAAAAAGAAAAAAATCTCGTTTTTAGATACAAGGACGAACGATAGGAGATACTAGGTTAGCTACGTTTTGAGAGAAAGACTCTCGTCACTTTAGTGTATTTCACGCTGAAGGTAACCTGCGATGATTTTTGCGATGATTTTCCCAATGAGATAGAATTTTTGACATCAGAACTATCGGGGTTCAATTTTAATACGGAGTAGCAACTCCACTTAGTAAAATATGTGGTTCACAATTTTTTAGTTTTAGAGTAATACTAAGCTTAATCAAGGCTTAAAAATACTTAAATGCTAGAGTTGGTGGAAACTAAGCACATGCCCGACCCTTCCCCATCTACCAAGAAATCTGCCAGTTTTGAAATCCATATCCATTGCAATCTCCCATACTGCATGTGTCATTTTTCAAAATAAAAAGTGACCAAGGTCGCATCAAGGATTTTTGTTCGGGGGGGGGGGGGGGGAATGAAAAACTTCACAAAACTCATAGAAAAGTCGCGTATGTGCGTATTTTTTTTGGTTTTTTTTTTTTGCAAGTCAGACAAAAAAAATTTAAGCTGTTAACCCCCCCCCCGCCCCCCTCACTCCCCGTGGATAAACCCTGAAAAGTGAAAGCAGTTACCTGTAGATTTTAACTAGGGCTATTACTGAAATTACAACAGCAAACTGTTTATAAAGTACAAACAGAATCATAAAGGAGAATTATTCTTGTTGGATACCCTAACTCCGTATATACTAGCTTGTGCTTACATTTGAAGAGAAAAAAAAAAAAGGTAATTTTCCTCACCTTTGAGAATATTTTAACCTCGCAATCGTTTTTCCTCATTCAGGGCGGAACTCTTGTCGAACGGAATATTTGGGGTTATTTTCAAATGAAAATCGCAGAATCCCATCACTTTGTGAGTCAAACCGTGCTTCACCAAGTCAAACACATTTTTTAGTTTTGAAATTTCCACGTTGGAAGTGTCAAACCTCAGATTTGTAATCAGGCACTTCCAGAGAACTATTATAGTGCCATATTTGGTAGAAATTAAACACAGGCCGCCGAGCCCCTCAGCCCAGTCAGCCTAGTTGCTGCCCATGCTGTAATCTCCTTAATCAAAATGGGAAACAAGCAAAATTAGAACCGCTATATAATCTAAGAGTTCTGTACTGTAAAAGAACTGATAATTATAAAGAGCCTTAAACCGGAATATAACAAATACTGGACCATCACAGTTGGTTGGCAAAAATCTACTTAGAGTAGAGCACTGGGCTTTTCATCAATTCGAAAAGCTTTCAGAATAAAAAAAAAGAAGTTTGTTTATCACTTGGAACGCGATGCACCTGTCGTATCGTTTTTTGGGGACTTCGTATCGTTTTTGCCACTGAGGCGGAAATTTTGTCGTCGATGGGAGGGAGGGCCACCCATGAGCGATATCTACTAGCGAAGGGGCTATGCTAAATTTGGGATTTGATAATTTGTTTAGATAGCCATCACAATACACATAATCGCTTAGGCTAATCATAAAACCCTATATTAAAAAAAATATATACATGTACAGTAAAACCAATCTCTTTAGCTTGAATCATAAAGACCCTACATTCAGAAAAAAAAAAT